>JBAJHX010000076.1:3815849-3835894 GCA_037176925.1 Amniataba percoides | reverse complement strand
TTATTATTATTATTATTATTATTATTATTATTATTATTATTATTATTATTATTATTATTATTATTATTATTAAATTGGCATTATGTCAGAGCTGAACCCCAGGAAGTCGATCTGTGACAGATGTTAACAAAGTTAGGTAATAATAATGGCTTATTTTAGCAATGTTGCCATGTTCCTAGATTGTAGCAATTATCTAAGTTTATATAACAGATAGAAATAATGATCAAAACCAAAAACAAGAAGTAAATTCTACCAAATGAGATTTTTTCCTTAAAAAACTGAATCTCTGCTCTGATGGTTTCCCACAGCTGAATATTGCCCCTCCGTCCATAGCCTCTGACAACAGACAGGCTTACTCTAATGGACATGAATCACTTAGCCCCAGCTTAGTGTGAGGTTATTTACCCATATCAGTTATGCTGCCAGCTGTCAGAGAGAACATTTATAGCAACAAGTAAACAGTTGCTCCAAGTTTGTTTGTGGCTAATTACGAAATGGCACTGGGAGCCATGGCAGGAGGAGGAGTGGGAGGGGACAAGAAAAGGGGAGGGGCCGGGAATTGAAGGGGATTGTGGGGTGGAGGAAAGTGGGAGAGTTCTGGCTGGGCTGACAGAGGTCCATTCATCCTCCATGCTACAGCAGACAGAGAGCTGGCACTGAGGGACACAGCCCATAAATCAGAGGCCATCGCACCCTGCTGACACACACAGACATAGACAAGCACTTATACACAGGCAGGTCCCCAGACACAAGTACCCACAAACACACACACACACAGTGGATGGATGCACATTATTTTATGCACACACGGGCACACAATCGCACACTGTGAGCCCTTAATTACACAGGCAGGTCTTCATATACAACATGACGTACACTCACACACATGTTATTCTACCTGCGCAGTACTTAATCCATCCTGCTGTGATGTCACTATATTGTTATATTGCTTTCCATAGTCCCATGCCTCTTAACCTACACATGCATGAATATGAATGAGTTAATTCACTGTTTCCTACACTCTGTGGTCTCTCTGCCCCAGCCCAGAGAAAATGCTCTGTCCTTATCATCTTACAAAAGCTGCCCTGCCTCCCCTTTCCCTCCTCCATCCTTCACTCCCTGTATCTCCTCTCTTTCTTTTACATCCTTTGTTTTGGTCCGTGGGTCTAATAGAGGATGCACTCTAGCAGGCTAATGATCGCCTTGGCCGGGGGTTATTGATCACGCCCATGATTGATCTGAGGATCCCTCTGATTATTGGGTCATTAATCAGGCCTGGATTACCCTATCAATGGAGCTGCCACAGACTGGCCCAGTCTGGAGATGGATGACTGGGTGTTAAGGAGGTGGAGAGAGGAGAGTGCCTTACACAATACTTTTATATGGCAGCTTTTCTTAGAAGTCAACAGTTTTTACTCTGTTATTCGTACTTTCAAACATACAGTTATGCACGTCCTCTGTTTAAAATGTATCTATATCTTTGCAGGGATAGTTCATCAAAATCACAAAAACATGTACTGAATCATGTGCTGATATTTCTACAATAAGCTAATGTTGATGGCTTTACCAGACAATCGAACTGATTTATTGACTTCCAAACAAAGGAAGTGAAGGGATTTTTGGGGGGGTTGTCTCTAAGCCCCAGCACATAGCTGTAAGTGAGAAAAATCTTTTGCTTGTGATTAGGTTGTATTAACCTTTAAAGAACCTTTAAAGAAGTGGGCTTGTACCCTAAACCTTAGGGTACAAGCCCACTTGTTTAATGCAAGTTGCAACCTTTAGGGCCTAAAGGTTGCAGCTTGATATCCACAGAGTAGTCTAGAGACTTTGGAGGCACCACATACATCACCCCACCCTGTCCAAAACTAATAGATGAGATGAAACTACGTTTTATGCTGGATTTGCACCACTGACCCACTCCTACTAAACCACTGCTGTCTGTTGTTCAAAGTCACCATATGAGAATATTTGTCATGCTCCTCGTCTTTTATAAGAGCCATCAAGACCGACAGACAGCATAATGGTGCAAAAATACACAAGTTACTGTAACTGTTTGACATAGACGACACACTTTACTGATGTTCCATTTCACTGCCGTCACTGTTGTTTTAGTTTCCTGTCACGAGTAATTTGAAATATTTATCTTCCTGGTACTGCTCACAGTAAAGCCCCATTGTTGTTCGTCACTTAAACATGTTGGAAGTATCTTGGCTTGGTTGATTAACTGTGTGACAGTCCTCAAAGTGGTCACATACTGTACGAGCACTCGCACACATATCTGTCCTCAGACTTGACTTCCTCACTCCCCAAGGAGAATCTCTTGAACAGAGTGTACCATGGGAAAGTGTGTGTCTGGGTCTTGCTGTGGTAAACCAGCTGAATGTGATACTGTATGATTATGCACAGTCCACATATCTGTGGTGGCCTATAGATCATCATCAGTGTGACAGTCTGCTTCTCTCTGTATTATCACTGTCTCAATCTGTCTGTCTCTGCACATCACAGCAACAGACTGACGCATAAACCCCACAGTAAAACTGTTACAATACAACTGAGTGTCAGTGTTAGGAATGTTAAAGGAATACTCTTGGGAATTTGGTCAACAGACATAAACATTAAAATCATCCATGTGTTCCTCATAAATCATTTTTCCATGCGCTTCTTGCTAACTGTTTAGCATGCACTGTGCTGAGTGACAGAAAGCCAATAGCACCACTGCATTTAAAAAGTAAGAAAATGAGAATATGCGCTGGCTTCAAATGGAATCATTAATGATTAATGATTGCATCTACGGCTTTTAAAGTACCAGAGCTGCAGTGGCCACAGCATCTTTGTATCTTGAGAACCACAGATCAGTGTTTATGTGACTCCCAGTGGCTTTTAAAGAGCCAAATATACTCCGACACAGACAGCGGAGGCACATGTTGTTCCCTCTACACTACAATGCAGGTCTATATAATATGAGTATGTGCAGTTCCTACATATGAACACACGTATAAAGACACTGTACATGCAGTCCACCATCATGAATGTTAGTACATATGCTGATAAAGGTGGACAGATTTCTTCTGTATTTAGTTGTAATGCTGTGAGGGGGCAAAACACTTTGAATATTCTTTCAAATTCTGTTCAGATTGGTTTCAATTTGCATTAATGTTTATTTTTGGTTTTGTTTTGGCAGTCACACTTTTGGAATATTATGACCCTTGTTAACTTAGCGAACTTGTTAACAGTGGTCAGTTAATACATCCAGCAGACTTGAAGCAACATCAGCAATTATTTCGAGTTCAGTCTCTGGTGACCTTAACAATAGTCTGCTGAATGCTCCACTATGTTCACAAGCTAGCTGTATTGTCCCCTCGTTTGGTGCTTAGTAATGTTGGAAGAAGACAAAAAAAAACTGCATGCTCTGTCTAGAAAATATTGTGGACTGTAAAGCCAAAACAATAAGCTGAAATATACTGAAATTTCTGGAAATGAGGGTTCTTTCATATTCAAACAGTTTGATTCATATACATTTGGTTCAAATACTGATTAGTACAGCTTTAAGTATTATGGATGGAACCCTTTACCTTAAACATTAAAATCTATCGTACATGAGCATTTTATTCTATGTCATTTGAAACAATAGATATCTCATTTTTCATTTTGAAGTATATGAACTCATATTTGACCGTGTTTGTCAATATTGAAAGTCTAGTCCACAGAGGAAGAGAGAGAGAGTATGACGATAAAAAATACAAACATAAGAAGAAAAAGACAAAAGAAAACTAATTCTGTTGCTGGTGCTGATTGCACAAACCTTGTCAAACCTTGTCAAACCTTGTCGATGACTCTAGCTGTTACTAATTGGGCAGCCAGCAAATCTTTCCCTTGAGAGAGGGAGAAAAGTAGTTTCTCAGCAGTGAGTATTGATAGAGTTTCATGTAATGGTCCCTTTTGTGTCTGATCCATGTATGTCTCTTTGTTGTCCCAGTCCCCCACTGAGAGACAGACAGATATAGGGCCCATTATAGATGAATGCTGGCCTATGATCAATGACCTGGGGGACTCAGCATAGATCAGCCATCGATACGTTTCAGTGCACGCAAACACACACACACACATACACTGTGCTTTGTTTGAAAGCAGAGACAAATCCTAGATTGAGGAGGGAGATAATGATCCAAGACTGTGTCTGCAGGTCAGTTTATAGAAAAAATATGGGTGGAGGCGCAGGCTGTAGGAGAGAGGTTTCCATGCATTGCCATATCAAGCTCACAAATCATATATCACAAATAACACTGCACAAGTGCACAGGGTGCTCTGAGCATCATTATTTAGACAGACCTTAAAGACCCACTGAAACAGGGATAAGGTACTTAGAGCCTTTGCATTTTGGTATTGCTAACAATAGAAGCAGTCGTACTACAACAGCAAACACACTTCACACATGCTGCCCTGAAGCAGGAAAATCTCAGGAAATGAGAATCTGACTGTGTTCAGCAAGTGACTTGAAAAACGTAGCATGAATACACTCACTGTGGCAACAATACAATATTGGGTAATAACATGATTAACTATTTACTCAGTGTCATTTTTTACATTATTTTCTACTTTACTATTTTACTCTGACTAATGTCAAAGGTGCTTTTCACATTTCCAAATCCTCCACATTGTCATATCACATTGTTTGTTTTTAATAGTTCTCCCATCCTGACTGTAAATCTGCAGTTTCACACACCTGTTGGAAATTCTGGTTTCAAACTGTGGGTTTAATATGGCTGATGTTGGTGAGCCAGATACAGAATGTAAAAATGCAGAAAAAAACAACATTGGAGTTATCATGAAGGACACTATCCTGAGCTGTATATCATATATAAAAGAAAATCAATTGTAATGCTTTACATTATATTACTGCACAACACTGCAGTGAAAACAGCTGATTAATGTTTTCTGTAAGTCTACAGTAGCTTTGTCATGTCTGAGAAAATAACCCAAATGTCATTTGTTGGACTTGGATACTGCAAAGTTGTAATGGCAAGCTTGATGCATAAAGTTTGAAAGATGTAGTTGTTTACCAGACACAGACAGAGTTTTAGGATCCAGTATTTTTGTTTTACCCACACTGCTGCTTTGACTTTGACCATTTTCATTATCACCTCTCTCTTATGAGTCTCCCTTTATATAAGCACAGCACTATATCACTGGCATATTCCTTTAAATCAGTCTGGCTAATATCCATACAGTGTGGTTACGAGTCATTGTAACAAATGGGGTAAACAAAGATGAAGACATTTTCTGAATGTGGTGCCTGTTGTTTAAAGTGTAAAATATCCAGATGTGCACCACAAAACTGCACCAGCTGTAGCCAAATACAGAACATTTGTCAATAGCTTTGTGTCCATTAATCTGAATTAATATGTCATTTAAAACATTTTTCTTTTGTTTAGGTTAACAGACCAGTATAAGAGCATTGAATCCAGATTAACTTATGGCAGTGGTCAAACTTACAATAACCCTCACAGAGAAAATGAGCGATTACAGAGCTATTGTACAGCTAAATGCACAGTTTGGGTGGAACAATATCCACTGCTTTTATAAGTAACTAAAATGGGCAAAAATCACAGTACTCATACACAGTCCTACACTGCTGACCACTGCAGCCCCAGTGGGACAGTTTGAGTTGTTTGTACTGTAGTTTAAGGAGAATGGAGTACGTGTTGTTCATGCTCATAAGTCCAGAGTCAGTCCTGGTCCTGGGATATCTGATCACAGGCTGCCTTTATGATGTCAGTCAGCAGTCTGAGAGGTCTGTCTCAGCATTCAGCTTCTTTTGTAATTGCACACAAAGCTAAGTACTGTTCTTTGCAAGTTGTTCTGTTCCCTTTTTACCCTCTAACTTTTGATGAAGTTGTTTGTGTATACAACTTGAAATATGGTGCCAAAAAGCCCCCGCACTTCTTTCTTGCAATGCTTTTCCAAAACTTGTTCACTTCTCCTCCACCTCCTGAGTGTGTGTGCGCGTGTGTATGTGCATACGTGTGACGAGACACTCCCTGTACTGCTCACAGAGATTAAATTTCAAAAGGATCAAAAATACACCAGACAGTCTTGCTAGGATAATCAATCACCACACCCAAGATGTGTGTGTGTGTTTGTGTGTGTGTAAGAGAGAGAGAGAGAAGAAGAAGAAGAGAGAGAGAAGCAGAGCAACAGATAGAGACAGAGCTAAAGATAGGGAGAGGGAGAAAGAAGTGTATCCAAGGAGAGGGGAGAGTGGTGGGGGAAACTAAAATACATACATATAGTTGAGAGTGTGGCTTGCGTCTCTGTGTCTGCGCTGGGGAATTGGAGTCATAAATCAAACAGGCTGTCAGAAGTGGTGGTGGGGTTGTTGGAGAACATGAAGGGGGGAGAGTGGTATGGGGTGAACGGAGGGATGGAAGGAGAGAGAAAGAGGGGGAGAGCCTCAGTCATTCACACACTGCATCACATACTGAGCTCGAATGCAATTTCCCCTGAATGTCAGGCAGAGATGTGAGGTGGGGCAGATAAGGAAACTTGTGTGTGTGTGTGTGTTTGTGTGTGCGTGTGTGTGTGTCCCTGTCCCCGTCCCTGTCCTCGACCCCAGGACGTGAGACACGGCCCCAAATCTCATTATGCCGACATGATAGAATTTGCTCTCTGTGTAACCTCATTATCCTCACTGTTAGATAAGGCGCTGTAATTGCTCACAGCAACAACAGCTATACAGTTTCCGTGTGTGTGTGTGTGTCTACACTGAGCGTAAGTATGTGTTTTGAGGCCTAGGTTGGATTTCTTTGTACCAGGCAGCCATCATCTTGATATTCATGTTTAAATACTCACATCAGGAAAATGACAAATGATGTTTGCAGTGCTGGGCACGTTGCACGTCATTTGAAAAGACAGTTAGTTTGATCATCATGCCAGCAGTGTGCAATGAAGTGTCCATCATGTGTTGCGCAACATTCATAATCTCCAGAACCCAGATGAAGGTCATGCTGAATGAACACAGGTCAGTCTGTGGCGCCTGCATCACCTCTAACACAAGGTAACACAAGGTAACTAGGCACAGGGTGCATGACTTCCACTACATACAGACAAAATCTGGACTCCACAGGAACACAGCATTAGATGTGTTTTTACATTCTGGATACAAAAAACTGGAACAAACGCTGCAGTCTGACTGTACTTGGGCCCAGCATTACATCAAGCTGAATGCTAACATAAGCATGCAAACACACTCACAGTAGCAATGTTGATGTTAAGCAGTCAAAACATTTAAAATGTTAGTTTAGTTCATTACCACGCCAACATAAGTTAATAAGCACCTGTACAAAAGTATGAGGACCTAATCTAATTGTAATCCATGCAAAATAATTGTTATTTCAGTCTGGACCAAAGCGAACCCGTCCAGCTGACATTTCCCTCCCTACAGCCTCACTGTTATTGTGGCATCTCATTTCCCCCATAACTGCTCACTTTGTGCCTCTCAACTAACTGTAGTTATTAGATTGGTTTCTAAATGTATCATTCAGCCTTGCTGATAGGACAAGTTTAGACTGTCACTTCTGTACACTATGAGAATTAAGCTGATAGTCAGCTCTATTCATTCAAATGAACTTGTTAATGACTATGATATTATGATTATAATATTTAATCACTAATAGTTAAATAAAGTGAAATAGTTTTGGTAGCAATATTTTATTTTATTATCAAGCCAGTTATTTAATTCAGCATCCTTTCCACTGTAGCTACACCTGTTCCAATAATACTTCCTCCTGTGCAACAACAAGAGATCAAAATCCAAAAGAAAAAAGAAATTTATATCAAGGTCCATTACTCCAGGTCCATTTTAGGGATGCAAATTGAAGTTCAGAAAGCATTTTCTATTATTACAAATGAAAGCACTGTGCTAAAGGTCAACATTGAGGTCAAACTGCATTTATGAGAAGAAAAGAACACCTCAACCTTCTGAACAGTGTCCTACTGTTTTGTACTGTGTACACTTTGTCATAAAAAAAAGAACAGTAGAAAAACTTGTAGCACACCCTTGAAACGAAGAATGGGAAAGGATTTTGCTTTTGACAGATAATCTATTATGGCAAAAACAATCTGTGATTTTTTCATCTACTTTGATCCTACAAAAATGTGTCTTGGCAGTGTCAGTCTCCTCCTGCAGCTCAGTGTGTCCAAAAGAAGTCGTGGTGAATTTGAAGCTCTGTCTTTTGCCAGTTATTCTCCGTCTTCTGGCAGTTTCCTTTTATGGAATTCACATTCAACCAAAGAGCTTTTCATTTCCTAGGTAGTGTTTTTGTTTTTACTGGAGCAATTATATTAAGTCTATTTTAAACTGCCGTTAAATTTTCCACAAGATCATCACCCAGTGAAACTGTCAGCAATATCAACTTATAATGTTGTAGCAGATCTGACAGACCTGCTGAGTCACATTTAGTTCAATGAAAAGACACAAAATCATCACAAAATACAAGCGTAGAAGTTGCTGCAATGTAGAGACCTTCAAACTGATAACTAGCAGTACGGTGTGATACTGCCCATGGTGAGGCCTCAGGACATGGTGTGAGAGATGCACAGAAAAATAGTTTTGCATCTGAATTAGTGGAGGAGTCAGTATGAATATAGAAGAACAAGCATCCCTATGTGCCTCCAAAGGTAAAGTGCTGGAAAGAAATGACAGACAGCAGCCTCAAAGAGTTTGGCAGTGTGACGATCTTGTGTAAAGATACAGACAATATTAAAAGAGAAGACAGAAACATTTATCATCTTATAATCTCCCAAATTATTGCAAAGACCAAACTTTTTCGGTTTGCAAAACTTAACCTTTAGTCTAAGATTAAGTTCACCACATACAAAACCGAACCACTTATTACAAAGTAATTCCATTACTCCATGACAGAAACAGACTGAAATGTGCAGGACAAGCACAAACACTCCCCACTGACCCCAGAACCAAAAGAGAGGGCTCATGGGAAGTGCAGACATCCCAGATGCATGTTATCCCTCAGAAGAATTTATTCAGCTGTAAGCAAAAGCTGCACATGTATCATTCTGGTAAGCATAGCAGTCTTGTGGTCGGCCCTGTCGTTGAATAGTACGTGGTCCATGTGTGGGTCTGTATGCATTGGTTCGTACACCCTCCGACCACCCACAATACCCCTCGCTGAATGTCTCTCTCACTCCTTTTGCCAAAAGCAGCATGGAAAAGCTAGCTTTATGAGCTTGTGGGCAACAGAGGAGAAGAGGGGAAATGTAGATGATTTGTAGGGAGACCATAATGGAGACAGATGATCCAGCTCTGGGTCTGTCTGCTGTTGAATCAGCGCTGCCACCCAGTAGAGGAGTGTGCGTTCTCTGGCCTGGCTCTCACTCCCTGTTATTTCTCTTTTCATACTGCTCTTCTTATAGACCTCCACTGCAGTCCATTTCACATCCATCCCATGACACGCAGAGCATGCTCTGTCTGCACTCAGTGTCTCAGCCATATGGCTGTTAGGTGGCCCTAACCCTATTCTTTCTCCTTGTAAAGTGGCACATCATTTACATAGAGCATGACAAGAAAACTGGCAGCGTGGGCCGCAATACTTTAGATACACACATGGACAAAATTGTTGGCACCCTTCTGTTAAAGAAAGAAAAACCCACAAGGTCACTGAAATAACGTGATACTGACAAAAGTAACTATAAATAGAAACGTACTAAAAATTAACACTGGTTAATAGTCACCGTGATATATCAACTTACATTTGCAATTAAGCAAGTCTCCAAATAATTCCTATTTAACCATTTACGGTATGCTGTCATGCAGGAGAAGCTGCTCGTTTAATATAAATCCCAGAATAATTATTTTCTTTTACAAGACTAGAGGTTTGTCCAGACACGCCTCATTTCATTCACATGAAGTTGACTTCTGGATCAGCTGTACAGTCTTTTTTGCCCAAAACAATCAATATACTGTTAGCTATAAGAAAAATGGTGAACCAAACCACCAATGCGATTCATACCATTGTTTAAATAATGTAAAAAACAGCGAGGTCAGTGCAGTGAGGTCAGTAATGAAACATAAAATACTGGATATAAATTCAGTTTTGATGCTTTGCTACATGAAACATTTTGTACAGTAATATGATACATTACTGCAGAAGCAGCCTATATGATTGAGCACTGACACCCCTTAAAGAGGGCCCTGACAAATCTGAGTGGGCATAAAATGAAGAAACTGAAGTTCGGCAAAGTGATGTTTATTTTTTCTGACTTTAATCTCAATGTTGCTTTCTTAGAATGAAACTATGTGGAAAAAGTAATTACTAAATGAAAAAATAATCTGAAAAATAACTCCATGAATGGTTACAAGTTAAAATATTTAGGCATCATTGAATCACAACATGTTATATAGTTTAATTAATTAAAGGTAATTTAACATTATGAAAGACATGATGAGCACAATATTTTATTTTGATGCTTAAGTACAATATCACTGAGACTTTGTAGTTCGATTTTTTCTTCATCACTAATGCTGTACCGAACTTATGTAATTAACAGTTATTAAAAACTCAAGATTTTTCCTTTAATGCAGGACAATATACTTTATTATGGCAAATCAATTCATGAAATACAATTATGAAAGTGCACAAACACATTTCAGCTGACGTATCATATTTAAGGAGGCGGCAGCAGCTCACCACATCCTGTCTGCCTTCAGTGTCTGACCAAACACACTCCTGCAGAACAAATTATATCTTAATTTATTACTTTTAGGCTTTTTAAACCTATGTTACCTGAGTGGTTAAAGATACATTCATCTGGGTGTGTACAATAACCAGTCCACACCCTACATGTATGATAGGCCGGTCACTTGGTCATGACTTTGTGTCTTGCTGAGGAACAGAACTTCAGTTAAGTGGTTGAAGACTTTAATCTGAAATGACGAGACCACCCTGTCATTGTCCATTTAGCACACTACATTGTTTTGTGTGCTAATTTGTGGGAGTCAGAGACTTGACTGTCCTCTATGCTCTGTTGTTGCTTTGTTTTTTATCGTTCTGTCTTTGGAGAAAGTATTTCAGACACGCTGGTAAGCATTGTACTGTCTAATTTCCATTACACCCGGAAGGACATTCTTTAGCACCATTTATGGGTACTTAAGATATGCCGACAATGTCTATCAACAACACCCTCATACTCCATAATCACAGTAAAAAACAACCTCACAGTCATCACTGCAAATGCATTCAAATTTGGAGATAATAGGTATCATCATCTTATCTTTAAATAAGGATTGATGATGACAGTAATGTAGCTTAAACACAGAAATTAAATTGATTGACCATGTAACTGCTATTCTCTTCAAAATAAAGGTACAATTACATATTTGGTAATGGATTACATTTGCCAGCTGTGGACTTGTGGGAAGTGACTGGGAGGCCCAGCTGTGGTCTTTGGCGTAAAGCCATCACATCCACCAGAGACACTGTTGGACCTCTTCTCCAGTTGGCTGTAAAAGAAAAGGGATTTGTGAGACAGCAGCAGATATATTGTGAATAAACTAATCTAGTCTGTGATCATCACAACAGCGATTAATACAAATACAACTGATTATTTTAAATTCTAAGACAATTATATCTTCCTTATTATTACAGAATTGTTCAATTACTTATGTCGTATTTATAAAGTATACAATCAATGACATATGTAGAGGCTTAAAAATGATTTGACTAATATAAAGATGTTGTGCAGATTTATCCTCCATTGTATATTCAATAACTATTGAAAAAAAAAGTTTCATGATTGTTTACATGACATATTGTTGTGGGGGCACTTATATGTAAAATATGAATGAATGCATAGAGTACAGTATCTGCTTCTTAATTATAGCAAAATAGAAGTAGTACGGGTATTTTTCTGCAGAATCTTTTGTTTTGTTTTGAAAACACAAACACCTATAAATAATTTCTGTACTATATATATATATATATATATATATATAACACAAATATACCATAAACCCTCAATATTTTTTGCAGGAAAATGTTTCCCAGCCTAAACCCATGATGCTCCCTCTGAATACTAGCATTACATGTCAGTTTTTCTTTGGACTCAACAAACACAGTAATTACTGAGCTCTGGAGGTGCTAGTAGACATAATAGTTGCCTTCATATGGGGCCATGCTAGCTGTTTCCCCCTGTTTTAAGTCTTTGTGCTAAGCTAACAGGCTGTGGGTCAGTATCAACATTTCTGCAGATGGTCACATACATTAGTTAACAACATTTCCTCATCATGTTAATAGGAAACGTTGTTTGTGCTCTCAGTGGAAGGTGTGTATTGAACTCCACCCACCAAACCACATATGTGGGTTTTCTTACACTGACAAGTATTGGACTGTTTTGAAGTGGGGGATTCCACAGAATCTTTTTAATAGAAGAAAGATTTTAAAAGTTTGATTGGTGGGCTTTGAGCACTCACTTATCGGTACATAATGATGGATTTGATGTCTTTGTGTCGTTTTCTATATTTGTTGTTGTAGTCTAAAAGTATTTTGGCATCATAAGAATACAGTTCTTTGAGTAGACGCAAGCTGAGAGTCTGGGGGAAGGAGGGAGGACACAGAATTTGGACGTAGCTGAGCAGTCTCATCAGTGTGACTGACAATCGGACAGACCAGCTGCTGTCCCGCTGCAAGGAGGGAGGAAGACGGGAGGTCTGAGGATGACAAGGATGTGTATTTGTGTGTGTGTGTCTGTCTTTTTGTGCGTGCCTGCATGCCTGAGATTTGAAGTCACTGTGTCGCCGTCATCTCCTTTGTGAGAGTCCCACATTCTGCAGCTCTTTGTCGGTGCCTCTTGCAGTGGGGAGGGTTGACAGGCTGTGAATGGCCGTCCCTGCTGTGCAGTGGCGGCCTGCCGCGTGGAGTCAAACCTTCAACGGCCCTTATTAGTGTCAGCGGCTCGCAGACATGAGGGGCCTCCGGCATGTGCATGAGCAATAGTGTGTACGTGTTTATTCCTTTAGTTTTCTTTTTATCATTTTTATTCAACCCTGTTTGATGTTTTGGGAAATCTGTTCATCTCTCATGTGGGATAATTGAATTGAACTGGGGGACAGAGACACAGGAGGTCTGTGAAAGAATGTGTGAAGCAGAATGTGGGAGAGAGGGCACGTGTGTGTGTGTGTGTGTGTGTGGTGCCACGTCAAACGCCCCACGCCTCCTCCACCTCGTCCTCCCTCCGCTCCTTTCAAGTCTGACAGTGATTAATGATCCTCAGCTGTCAGGTACATTACTCACCATGCTCCCTCCTTCTCTTTCTCCCTCTTCTTCTACTTCTTCGTCTTCGTCTCTTTATACTCAGCTCTGTAGGACCTGGTGAGGCCTAATGAGAGGAGGGCATGGATACCACCGGACATAAAAGAGGACCAGAAACAGAGAATCACAAAGATTGAAACACTGAAAGAAACACTAATTCTCTCTCTCTCGCGCTCTCTCTCTCTGTCTCTCTCTCTCTCTCCCAGGAGGGGAGGAAAGCCAGAAAAGACCTTTCACAGTGCTGAAAAGAATAATACCACTAATGAAAGGCAAGAAACAGGAACGTGAGCCAGAATATATTCACTGGTTAATGTGTGCGTGTCTGCGTGTGTGTGTGAGCAAGGCCCACTCTTCATGTGTATGCGTGTGTTTTTACATGTGTGTAAGAGGGCGAGCCATGAATGTGCCATGCGAAGGCGTTTGAGAGAGGCCAGGCGTCGGCTGTCAGGCGTTGCTCTGTCTTTCCTCCCCCTCTTCAGCCCCCGCTCCCGGCCCGATGATGGATGACGGCGAATGAGAAGTTTCCTCTCCTGGACTGCCGACTGCAGCCGGCTGCCGTCAGAGGATAGGCCATCTGCTTTCCATTGCAGGGGCCGGCAGGGGCCCTCAGTTTTGGGCCTGGGTTTTGGCTGCACTGGCAGCACGACGGGGTTACGGAGACAGCCAGGCCTCGAGGCAGGGTGGGCTGCAGAGGAATGAACAACCCTCTGAAACTGACAAATGAAACATAGGAAATAATGTTTATTTTCAACCAAACTGCACTTGTGATTAATCAGTCTGGATCAATTTAGTATTGGAGCTCCTGTAATTGGGATTACCTCCAACACTGCCATCTGTACTTTCAACATGGTACAAATCTATAACATCCACAGTTCTTTCAAGTTTGAAAAGTGAAGAAGTTGAAGCAAATCAACATTTCATCTGATAATAATCCAGCTGGAACTAACTGCTGTGATATATGTGAGGTACCGTATAGAAGCAGAGGTGTAGATGGCTTTTTGTATCCTGCATAATGGCAGCACTTTAAACCCACACAAACCCTTTATTCCATCCTAATTGTTCTTAGTTGTTGTAGATAATCATCTTACACAGAGCCTTGACAAACTAAATGAAAGAGAGCCTTTGAAATCCGAAGGTCCAGCGCGGGGCTGAAGTAAATCCACATAAATTTTCCACTTTGGTCATCTTGACAGCACTGCCTTGTGAGGAAAAGGAGAGCCAGAGAGCCCAAAACAATCAGCTCACGTAGCTTATTAGCTGTGTTGTACTGTCCACTTTTATTTAACCTCCTCTGTCACAACAGAAGATGAATGCATAATAGAGGACTATGATGAGATGGCAATTGATGCTCCAGGACTTTTCAGTAAAGTTTATGAACTTATCGTCCCATTAGCAGTCAGTTTGCTACCTGACAGGTAGCACACTTGATAGCTCTGAGATTGTTTTTCCCTTTTCTGAGACTCTTAGCCCTGCGTTATTGCCAAGGGTTGCAATGGGTGGGTGTGTTTGCTGGTACCAGAGATGCATAAAATACAGTCCAGGTCAGTGAATTTGAAGCCAGAATCAGGCACCAAAACACTGCACAGAGGTCTGGAATACAACTTGGAAAAACCACTGTAGCAATCATTTTCATTGTGACGATTGTGATGGAAAAAGGTAGAGATAAAGCTTGCACAAGATAAAGTGTTCTAATAAACTAGAATGTGCTCTTACTTTTTTTCCAGAAATGCAGAGGTTTAAAAGCAACACCATCAGAGTACACCAAAGGTCTACAGGAAGAGTCAGACTAATGTGTTTCTTTAGGTGGGACACCAGGATCTAGCAGATTTTATTTTAGACACATAATATGTTGACACATTTGAATGTTTGGGGTAAAATCTTACAGTGCAAAATCATGTTTAGCAGCTGTGGATGAAGCTTCATTACATGATGTATAGACTGGTCAATATGTGTTTATGATAAGGATCGTTGTTGACTTTGGATTATTTATATGAGAGTTAGCTCAGTTACTTTACCAGACGGTTTGTCTGCATATATTCTCAAAAGCCACCCACCCTGGGAGGAGGAACGCAGCTTCATCCAACGTCACATCAACTTCCACATCTCTGCCATGTTGTGGAATGTCAGAAAGTTACCGGCAGAGCTGGGAACTGCGGATTTAAACAAACGATTTTAATCAGAGTCCATCCGGGGTTGTGTCGAGCCAGGCCACTGCTTGTATGTCAGTTCTGATTTATTAAGCCTGGAGGTATTAACTTGGCAGGAGATGAGGAGGACCCCTGGCAGCACAGAGGAGAGAAATCATAAGACAGAATGGGAAAACAGAGCAAGCGACAAAGAAGAAGATAATCACTTAGTTCTGCTCTCCAGGATTCACTATTTGGACATTCCTGCCTTACTTTTTCTTGAACCACTGCAGAACTACGGCACTTAACACAGACAGACACTGTGCAATCAATATGCACCATCATAAAGTCAAACAAGTTCAACACATGTTTACCATTTCATTACATTTTTTATATTTCTATTCTATTACTTAATTGTGTTTAGATGTCTCTACCACACTGTACATGGCAAAAGAATACACTAGAAATGCATCCTGAAGTGAAGTGAAATTGAAAGATGGAAACAAAAGACCAGAAGAAGCTGAGAGAGAGAAAGAGAGAGAGAGATTTCAGACCACAAATCAAGAACATGTGAATTTTTTTGTGTCTGTCTCTGGGGAGATAATTTCATCTCACTGAATATGACATTTTCCATTTGCTGGATGCTTTTATTCAAAGAGTCATAAGACAGTGCACAGTTCTGACTCTCACCCAGGACCTTATCAACCCCGAAGGGTGAGGAAGGGTGATGGCATATTGTTTTAGCTTTATCACTGTATGGTAACTGCTACATATGCATATAGATACACACTATGGTAGCATTGTTATATAAGTATACGTTGTTGGTGTTATACAGCACTATATAATATAAAGTCACAGAGATATATGATAATAGATATACTTCATAGTCATAGTTATTGTCACAGTGTGTATGATGTGTGTGATGCTCCTGTTTTATGTGTTATGTTTGTAATTGTGCAGAAGAGAGGCCATTGATATTAGCTATTTATTTCACCATATTGCTAAACAAAAATGTATACTATGATACATCAACGCCAAGTGTGTCAGCAATCAAATTGCATAGAGATCATGACATATTTGATTTAACAACTGTGTTAGCCTTTACAATGGGACTTAACAAGCCCCAGTGGAACAGGTGCAGTAGATCTGTACAGATAAACCAATCACAAGATAGAAAGGGCACACAGACATTTAGCTGAATCATCACTAACCAAGGTTTCATATTGTCGTGGGAAAAATGCTCCCAGGTGAACCTCGATTTCCACAAAACCATCAGTCATCATCCCAGAGCATCTCTGTTATCCCCATCCCACTCCTTTCATCCACCACTCCCACACACATCCTCTCCTCTCTCTTTCTCCTCTTTGTTTCTGATATTTGTCTCACCCACTCTATCCTCCTATGGCCTCTTCTTTTTTAAAGGAGAGTGGGCTCTCCACTTCCTTTTGCTCAGGTTCTTTTTTTAGATAGAAGAAAAGGCTGGGAGTAGGAGAAACACAGCAGATTGTTGTGATTCATGCCCACGCAGCGGGGTAGCAGTGAGTGGTGAAAAACGCAAAGGTTGGTGAACTTTGACCTCCATCAGAAAAAATCTACATAAAATATAAGAGATTTTGGAGTATTGTCTGAGTTTACACAAATTTCCACATGCCTGATCATCTATCTACACTTTGAGTTGAGTTGATTTCCTATCCTATCTATTATCCTCCTCACTCTCTTGACCCCTGCCAAATGTCTCTCTATCACACTAGTGGTCAATAAGCATCGACAATAGAAATCTCAGCAATGCGTGTGGGTCGGTGGTATGTGTGTGCATGTGTGTGTGTCTCTGTTGGCCACTGAATGATGTGAAAGGTTTTCATGCAGTCATCAGTCGCCTGCCACTTTCCTGACATCTCTCACACCCCATGTCTTCTCCTTTCTGCTTTCTTTCACTGCTGTCTTTCTTCCACTGACACCTGTCCTTCACTGAGATTAACGGCTGTCCATCCGTGGGGGCAGATTTGTGCTGTCTCCAGGCCTGTGTGTCACAGTTTTTATCTCTGTGTGTTTTCCTGCGTTCACACACTTCCAGTCGAACGTGCACTCAGCCACACGCCGATCGATCCAGGTCTGGACCGATGGGGAAAGAGGTGGGAGGCGGCATTGATAAGGCAGTAAATGAAGTGATTGGCAGGATCAATGGAGACCCCAAGGGAACAATGAGCATTTCTGCCTGCCCGTCTGTCTCTTTGTCTGTTTGTCTGTCTGCCTGCCTGCCTGGCCAAGCAGAAGGGCTGGGTGTGATGGCAGACAGAGACAGAGTATAACGCAGAGGGAGTGAGTGCACGAGCAGAATGTAATACATAATGGTGCTGGCCACGGCCTGTGTTGCTGCGCTGTGCCTCATCCATCCATATGACAGGACAATGGAACAGCATGGCACAATACTGAGCACTGGCTCCCATTGTGAAGACAGTCAAAGGACTGGGACGGCATCCATGAGCTGGAGTTGATCATTCACCGCCTCAGACCTACTTTTCTTCTTACAGTCAAGCTTTTGTGGAATTTATTTTGGCCATGTTGTTCTGTGTTTTGTCCATATCAACCATCTGCATTCATGTTTGTTTCTTTTGAAAGATGCTGATGAAAGCTAACAGTTTTTCATCATGTATGTCCAGGCAAATTCACACTAACGCTCCAGGTAGAGCCTTAAATATCACCAGTGAGTTAAATACTTCTCTGACCAGCTCTGTCTTGTGGTATATTGTCTTAAACTATATGCCTATATTGTGTTTCTGAAATCAAACCAGGGGAATATTTTTGGTCGCAACATTGTTTTTCAGTGATGGAAGTTCACATGCATGTACTTTCTTACAACACAGAAGTTGTATGGAGATGGCCAGCGTGAAAGCCGAGAGTCCAAACTGCAGGTCATAGACACAGGAGGTTTGTATCCTGAATCCAGGGTGTGGTTGAGTTTAGTCAACAAAAGCACTTTGGAATAAAATATTATGGTTTTGGTTTAAAGTTAACAAAGTACAAATATTGTATTTCATATTTGAAGTCAATATTTGGAGTCTTCTTTGATATTTAACCAAGATAATGATATTTCCCTGACCAAACCGATATGGGACTGTGCATGGTTGACTTTGTGAAAACAAAACTATGAACTCTGACTAACCAAACTAAGTGTGGCCTAAACCTAACAGCAAGCATGATGTAGAGAGCAGCAATTTGCTTCCTTCAACACTGCTGCCTTTGGGACTGCATTACAACGTGCAGTATTGTATCAGTATCGTCATCAAACTAAAACCAGAATTTGTTGCTAAATCTGAGCTGATTCTATGTATGGTTCCTTTTTTTTCCTCTGCCGTGGTTGTAGAGGCTGCCATTGTGTTTTATACTTCGGCCCAACAATAACAAGAGATGAGCTCGTGCTAGGTTTCAGCTAAGCTCTCTTTTCCTATTTACCAAATCCAATATCCCCAAATTTCTCACATTCAAAACACCAATAATCCAGTTTCAACAACAGTCGTCCTTGAATCCAGAGGACTCGACTGTATCAGATAACATTCCTGTCCTGTGCTGCCTGTCTGCAGTTTCACCTTAAGGACTGCTACTTTATGAATATGTATTGCATGTATACATAAAGGATTAAGATCTCTCCTTCAGTTCCTCTCCACCTCCTTCCCTTCTTCACTCTCTCTGTCTCTCCTCTCAGCTGTTCAAATATTGTCTTTCTATTTATACTGAGCTTGGGGAAATATTTACCCTGGGCCACTGAAGCAGGGTGGATATGAATGGGCATCATCTCAGCTTGTCAAATTAGCTGCCGCTCGCTGCCTGCTAATGTCTCTGTAATTGGAAAGGCTGGCAGCGCAGCCCGTCTGACTGCTGCCTTGGCATGGGCGTCACGTGCTGTGCGGGTTGGGATGCTACGCCACAGCCACTGAGGTCAACTCACAGGGTACATGTTAAAACCATTGACACTCGTATCTACAGTGACTTACAGTATCTCTACAATAACTATCCATCAACTTTTTAAAGTTACAGACATATTGGATGAGTTGTCATCAGTTAGATACACTTTAAATCCACATGCATAAAATAACAGTTAGGAATTATTACTTTTAAAGCAAATTTCTAGACAAGGACAAATGTCTTGGAGATGTAATGTGTTTCTAAAGCATATGCAGACACTGGCTGAGGGGCCTGAAACCTGTGGGCTATAAGCTAACGACCAGCCTTTTTAACTGGTAGGCTGCTGTAGAAATGAGGTAATAAATACACACTCTGTTACATTCATTTTAAATTGGCTACATGCATTATATGTAAATATAACCTGGATGCACTATAACGTTACTTATTTATAGGTGGTGTGCTGAGGCAAATCTTGATTTATATTTATTAGGCCCAGTGTACAGCTTTAAATAACATTTGTAGTTCAGTATCAGATTTCTATTTGGATGTTGTTATATAGAACAACCACTGTGGTGACTGAGGGTCAATAATAAGCCTGGAATTGGTCAAGATTAGACCTATAGATAGATAGATAGATAGATAGATAGATAGATAGATAGATAGATAGATAGATAGATAGATAGATAGATAGATA
>JBAJHX010000076.1:3803748-3815703 GCA_037176925.1 Amniataba percoides | reverse complement strand
ATAGATAGATAGATAGATAGATAGATAGATAGATAGATAGATAGATAGATAGATAGATAGATAGATAGATACCCTCATCTATCTCTCCCTGCATTTCAAACTCAAACACATGAAGTGCAAGTATGCTCATGTCATGAATAATTCAAAAGTAAAATATGGAATTATGTAGAGAAAAACTCAAAACAGCACCCACAGGAAATAAAGCACAAGTGAGTGTTTACCCTTTTGAAAACAGCTGAAAGAGAGCAGGCAGTAAAACAGTGATGGAAGTGGTTAACAGCAGAGACGGAGGGAGAGGGCTAATGGAGAGCCACATTTCCTACTATAAAGGATCCTACTGCAGACGTGGAGATGGGCTCGAGAGTGAGAGGAGAGAGGCGGAGAAGGAAGGGAAGAAAAGCAGCCGCGGTGCTGATATTGATCTTCTGCCAGAGAGATTGATAGAGCAATAAGGAGCTGAGGAGAGGAGAGATGAGAAGTGGAGTAGAGGAGGAGGATGGCAAGGTGAGAGAGAGGATTGCAGGGTGTGAGATGAATGGGTGGCAGGGGCGAGGGCGGGAGAGAGTGTGAAGAAAAGACAGAAGGGGGGGGGTTGTGAAAGTGATAGACAGAGGATGAAAAAGGAGGAGAGAACAGGGGAGGTGATGTTGATAAAGTAGCCAGCGAGTGACATCATTTGAAAGGTGAAAGATCAGGTGTCTCTCCCTTAATTAGGTCAAGGAGAGCAGAGCAAAGGGGTGATGGATGAATTAGAGAGGAGGGGGAGAGGCGATAGAGACAGAAAAAGAGAGAAGGAGAGATGATTGGATTTCATGTGTAAGAGGGAATTGTGTGTTAGGCTAGCTGAGACACTAAAGGTGACCCCCAGCTGCCTAATGGCACAATACATATTCTTTAATGAAGTCATAGTGCAGTCACATCTAACTGCAGCTCCACCGCCAGCTCCTGCTGCTGAGTGAAGACGTCAGTGAGTGTGTGTCTGATGTGCATGGGAGTGTGTGCTCAGACTGGCCGTGTGACATGTGAAGCATAGCACGGGCACCATTCATCTGCAGCCCTCAGGTGTGTGCATGTGTGTATGTGTGTTTGTGTGTGTGTGTGTGTATGGGTGATATATGGGTGTGTGGCGCAGTGAGTGGAGGACCAGCACAGCCATCACTCAGGTCCAAGGCCTAATGGAGAGCCCTGGCAGACAGCTGGCTGATAGATGGCCTGACCATCGCGCGCGCACACACACACACACACACAAACACAGTCATCAGATAACAGTACTAATGCCTGACCTCACTCACTACACGTCCTTCAGGAACAATGGAGGGAGAGAAGGGGGAAGGAGAAAGAAAAAAGTACAGCAATGTGTGTGTGTGTGATGCACAGTGTGTTCCTGCATGTGTGTATCGTGCATTGTGAGTTGCTGGCATGTCTACATGTCTGCCGATATGATCTCAATTTCCCTGTTAGTCCCTCTCCCCAGTTTGTCAGGAGCCATTAACATCACCAGGGATCCTAACTTCCTGGACACACAATCACACACACACACACACACACACACACACTCACATATGTAAGACAATGTGCTCACAGTTGCACTAATGCCTGCTCTCATGCACAAGTATGATGAGGAGTGACGCACACGTACACACACACACACAAACACACCTGCAGCAGCCACTGGAGCCACATGTGTTTTGTGTTGGTGCGGGCCGCAGTACACGGCCTGCCTTCACTCTTCATTAGCCTCCATTTGAATGGGATGCTTAGAGACATTAAGGTAATGTTACAGGCCAATAAAGTATTTAAAGCCCCCGGGGTACCAATGCAGGGGGCAGCAGGGTGGGGTGAGGACACTCAGGGGCCCAGAGAGAAGGAGAAGGTGACAGGAAGGTTGGGAGGAAAGGACGCAGTTTGACATATTTTACTCACTTTGTCTGTGTCTCTAAATGGCACACTTCATTCCCACAGAGTCTTGAGAAAAACCTGCATGCAGCTGTTGTTGAATGTTTTCAAAAGTGCATCCCCCAAAATGTTTCCATTTTGGAAACATCAGGATCAAGATACTGTAGCCAGTGAGACAAATATGTCAGGAGACATTATCATCACAAATACGGTGCATCATGGGAGCCTGCGCGGGTCGATGGCCAATCTCTCCGAGGCATCGTCCCATGACTGAAATAATGATAGCTTTTAGTGAGTCAGACATCCAAACATAGAAGTGATGATTTACAGTTGGACAACTCTTCCTGCTTATTTTTCAAGCCGGGTATTTCACTTTCACAAAATCACGTTATACGGATAACATCCCTGCAGGAAATCTCTGTAATAGGTATTAGGGTTCAGTATATTCTTAGATGTATTCATTAAAGAAGCTTGGTTGACCACAAAGTTGGTCGGTTTACTTTGTGATTACTTTGCCCCTTTGAGGTGTCAAATATCACTGGCAAGTTACGGAGTATGGAGTATTCAGTTAATTCTTGTGTATGTCCTTCTGACATATTGGTCATATCTGTATTTTCTTATTGTTTTTTGTATATAAATGTGTTGTCTATGTGTACTTCTGTTTGCACGCTTGCTTGCTGTGAATTGCCTGCTGAAGTGAGTTGATTTGAACTGAACTGAAAGCTATCAGTTACTTTTGGTTTTCAATAGACTCGACAGTTTTTATTTACTTTCTTTGGTGGCTTGTTGAAAAAGGTACATTTAAAGTTGAAAATGATTAATTTGTGTGCATTTAGCTGAGACTTCCAGCTGAGTTCTAATTGCTCCCTTTGGGGCTTTGTTCGCATTTTCTTGTTAGACACACTTTTAGATTTGACATTGTCTAGACATCTACGTATTAGGAGATACCAAAGCAGACTTTTTGGACTGTGACACTGACTTAGCACGTCATGTTAGTGTTTGCCACTTGATGTTGCAGAAGGCCTTTATTCTTAAAGCTCATGAGGGAAATGGAATGAATATATCAGACAGTAATTTGTATCTTGATTGTGCTGCCGAGTAGTTAGTGATGCGGGACCTTCCACATTTGTCCATATTAAAGAAGGTTCTAGAAGATTTCACTCAAGATAGTTATCCAGATAATTCACTAAAGGTGCTTTAAGACAGGCGGTTGCTGCTGCCTTTTCAACTTGCCACTGCCTGCCATGTGACCATGGCAACCACAGAAACTACAGCTGGATAAACAACAAAAAAGCTGATTTGACTGGTGTCTGAGTTACGTGAAAGATGCGCCTCAATGAAGAGGAACTGTGTAGAGACAACTGCAGAGTCTGATTATCTGCCCTGGGACAGTCGACAGCTTTTATATGATAGTTAACAAAACCTGTTCTGTTACTGAAAGCACCTTCAACCTTCTTGTTGGAACAGGCTCCTGAGTACTTATGAAATACAGTCCGGGGTCAGTATTAGTTAAATCTTTCATCTTTAAACCAACATTTGTGTGAACTAAAGATCATCCAATGACAAGAAAAATAAGATAACACATGTTCTTCCAGTGACTCTGCAAACAAGTTTCCATGCTCTGTATTAGTAACTGTCTCTCACTAAGGTCACTTCCCCCACAGCTACACAATCAGTGACACAGCAGCTCATATCCAGGACATAATGAATAAGGAAAGGCTTCGAAAACATTTTGGCACACCTGTTCTATTTTCCACTTTGACAGCCTCCAATTTTAATGTTTGCTGTATCAGTTACAAGATGATGACTCATTGAATTTCCCTCTTGAGTCAGCTGCCTCAAAGACATCATCATTAGCAGACATGTGAAAGTAAAAGTGACTCGAGCAGAGGAGAGAGTAATGTCGGTTACACTGCTAACTAATTTTTGTTTGCGTTGTCTAACATTAGCCAACATAAGCTAAAAGTATCCACTGTCACAGTAAAAGTGTGTGCTGAATGAAGCAAGGCTGCATTTTATTTTATTCTAGTCAAACAGTTAGTGGGGTTAACTAGCCAGGTGCCTTTAGACCTTTGCCAGTGAAGAGGACATGAGATGACATACATCACACTAAATCAGAGATTTGATTTGAGATTGAGTCCAACCTCCAGGTTCCTCCTCTTCTCTTTACAGTGGGCTCTTCTTGTGTTTACTTATCTTTTATGTAAAATGATGTTTTCTCATCATGGTCATTTGTTTGTTCTTATTCCACTATTACAAACACTGTTTGTTTGCTTGTTTTTGTTTTTTGTTTCTTGATTCTTGTCAAATGGCCTCAGAGACAGCAGGTTGAGACAGAGGAGCCTGATTTTTCAGATTATCTCTCTACTGTCAGGACACAGTGACAGTTTCACCAAATGTGACCAAAAGTCTCTTTTTTTTGCAACTTAGTTACTTCTGCTTTAAAGAGCTCCAGTCTAATCTCAAACAGTGGAAGACAATGTAGAAATCATGATGAAAACACAGCCTTAATGTTTCTTGTATTGATTTAAAGAGGGCTGTAGTCTTCTCATCACTCCACACAGATCTGATGTTTTCACCTGCTGCTATTAAACACATAGATGGAAAATGCCTTTAGAATAAATACTATGAACAAATCTAATTTTTTGAAGTGGAACAATCACATTTTTTCAGATATATGTTTTTTGGAAATGAATTCTTCATAGTTTTTTCTGTATCATCTCTCAATATAAACTTGTAGCCAGAGCATCAGAGAGGAAGACATCAACCATCAGCATAACGAATACGGAGCTTTCAACTTAAACGACTGCAGACACATTAGGAATGGATCTTGCTTTGTGGACAATGGCTATAGTCTCGCTCCATTGATTTCTCACCAGCTTTTATTGCACTCCATCGACGGCTAATGCCCCTAAGATCCTGCCGCAGTCTGAATTATTCAGCAGCAGTGTTTTGTTTTTGTGTCAGGGCCGCGGGGGTAATTCTAGATTGGCGATATTTGATGATCTGCTGCAGGAGTAAAATGTCTATTCTCAGGGAAGCAGAGTGACTTTTTTCAATGGCCGTGAGTCTGATGTGTGTGCTGGCTGATGCAGGGTGTCCGTATCAGGTTGAGAAAGGCCCGTGACAGTGATATTTAGCGTCTGGCTGCGTTCCAATATTGTCCCGGGCAGCATCAAGGCTTTTTATTTCAAAACAGGACGGACAGGTAGAATGAGACGGAACAGGAGATGACCGACTTCTCAGTATCGCAGGGGATTAAAAGAGGCATTGATGGAATCACTCACAAGTGGAAACAATAGCCAAAGGTAGAAAAAAAAAAGTGGGGGAGATGGGGGGCAGATGAAGCGAGAGAACATGCAAAAGCGAGTTAGATGCATACAGAAACCTGAAAAAGGGAGAGTGTAGAGCAAAAGAGAAAATGAAGCAAAGCTACTGAGGATAAGACAACAGCACAGAAGAAAGATATATATACAGGGAGAGAGAGAGAGAGAGAGAGAGAGAGAGGGGAATCCGAGGAGAGGGGAAGAGACGGGAAGAGAGGACAAAAGTGCGTTGGTTAAGATTCAGGGCAGGCGGTGGCGCGGGGCTATCATTACCATACATCAGGACAATAAATGAGGCTTTCAGCAGGCCGTAATAAGAGTTTGATAAATCATCGGGGCCAGAATTAACTAGACGTCAAAACAATGTGAGGGCTCTGACGGATGGCAGAGGAGGGGCCGATGGCACAGATTAGTCTAGCTGGAAGTGAAGGAGCGCTGAAGGGAGAGGGGGAGAGGAGAGAAGCAAGGGGGGAGCGAGAGGGGAGGAGCGGAAGAGAGGTGAGGAGCACAAGGACAGAGGCGGGCAGACTGTTAAACAGAGGAATGAGAGGAGGTCTGCTCCGGCACGTTCTTGTTGATGCAGAGGGAACAACTTACATGTGTGTGTGTGTGTTAGTGCCTTTCCCCACTTGTGCGTTTGTATCTGCTGACCTATGACCTGTGAGATGAGTTTACACTGCAGAAAGTTATTGTTTTTGGGCATTCAAGAGGGCAGGGCTGCTCGCTTGTGTGCTTGTGTGCGTGTCAAGCTCACAGCGCCCCACAGCTAATCCTGTTGGTTATCATGATGAGAGGTTAGCGCAGTGCTGCCACTGTCCCCGTGCTCCCCCTCCCCTCCCCCTCCTCCGCCATCCACACCCCCAGTGGGTAGCTTTAATTGCCAGGCTCTGACCTTTGCCGAGCGGCAGTGACAAGGCCTGTCTGTGGCGGTGGGAGGTGGTAGCGGCTCGATTAGCTGTGACAGTAGAGCGGGGCGATCTGAGGGAGCGAGGGAGGGGGGGGGGGCGGAGAGAGAGAGGTGGATAGAAATGAGAGTGAGTAGAGAGCCAGCACCGGCTAATTGGAGCCCCTCATCCTCGGAGCAGTGAGCTAGAGAGCAGTTGCAGTGGACTGGGGCATGGTGACGAGAGTGTGTGTGTGTGTGTGTGTGTGTGTGTGTGTGTGTTGAGAGGACAGGCTATAGGGAAAAGCGCATCCACTCTTCCCAACTTGAGAGCAATTTGTGCTTGGAAATGTGTGTTTTGTGGACAACTTGTGTGTATTTAAGCACAAGTGTGTATATGTGTGTGTCTGACATGCATCCATTCAACCCGTCTGTCTGTGTGCATGTGTGCATGTAACTGCACCCATCTGCCGTACTGTATTTGAGGCTTTTGAGTGTGTGCACATGTGTGTGTGTGGTCGCTGAGAGACTAAGTGGAATGGACAGTTAGATTGAACAGAACGAGGCACAATTACCAGGTGAGGCTGAGAAGATAATGTTGTCCCAATCTAACTCACCCCTCGGCCCCCCATCTCTCTCTCTCTCTCTCTCTCTCTCTCTCTCTCTCTCTCTCTCTCGTATGGGTGCACACACGCACACACATAAACATGCACCCTCCAACCTGCATACAGTTTTCTCTCTTTCTGTGTCCTATAGGTTAGAAGTGAAGGGTGTCTGAAGAGTCACAGGGTGAACAGCCTGCAGGCAGAGACCACCCAGCCTTCATCAGCTGTCTTTCTCCCATTGCATGCTGGTAAAGGGAGCTTTCGGACCTGCTGGTTATAAATACTCACCCAAAAAATCATATAGTTTGATCCCTGGAGTTATAACTCCGCCTGTCAACAGCTTATTTCATATGTTTTCTGTCCTGTCCAAGAGAGAGACTCTGGAAAGTTATCACATTTTCAACTATTCTATACACAGTAGAAATGTAGTGTTCACATTTGCACCTCCTGATTAGCTACTGTGATGGCAGGCCGGGTGATGTCCATTGTGATCCACTAAAAGTTGAGCCAAGTTTTAACTTTTTGTTTGATGACTAAAAATAGAAAAATCAACCACACACTGGCTATCAAGAAAAAGTCAGGTGATCACAAGACAGTACGATTCATCCTCTGGAGACTGTGAACGTTTGCAAGATTTCACAGCAATCCACTGACTTGTTGCTGAGACAACAGTGATCGATCAGCTGACAAACAGACACCGTCATCCGTAGAGTCATGCAGCTAAAAACAACAACACCAAACATCATACCTGTAAGTTGCTCTTATTGGGAGCACCAGCTAATGTGGAGAAGTTGTGTTATATTATCACTTTTGTGGATTAAGCTATATTTTAACACTGTGTCACAATGAATAAACACAAGATGCTGCTACTTTAGTGAACCATAGTCAGCACTTTTTAAGTACTCTACCCTACTTAATCATCCAGAAATTTGAATTCAATAGCAGTAACAGATCTCATCTGTGAGTCAAATATTTCAGTGTTCCTTCCAGAGCTGATGAAATTACTCAGCAACTTGGATCCGGTTTCCAATGAGAATCATCGCCCTTGGATCACAGTTTATTGAAATGCATGAAATGCATCAAAGATCCTCTGTGTGACAAGATGGCGTTGGAAAACCCAGACTTGGCTGCCTCAGCCTCACAGTCCAAACACACTTCAGATTCAGCTCATTTTATTGCATTCCTTCCTCATTTCTGAAATATAATATTTTTAGGAGTGACAGCAAAGTGGATGACGAACAGGGAGGAAATGAGGCGCAACCTGGACTCAAACCCACAATGTCATAATCACGACGCACTCAGCTGAACCTGGACACCACAACCACAACCTTCATATCTAATCTAACTCTTTGGGAAGAGTTACCCTCAACTGCTTCTAATATTAAACTAAGTGCAACCACACACTGAATCTTGTTGCCACTAAGTGTACACTGCTTGACAAAGAGCAACATTGGGTTTGAAATGATGCCTGAGTAAAGCTTACTGGTTCCGTTTACAGCTCTATTTGAAATGGACATACACTCTTTTTCTGTGTACCCCTTATTAAATATGATACTCTTGTCACTCCTGAGTTTGGTGAACTGGAAAACAGACAGAGCCAAGAGGTTGATTGTGGGTTTAGTCGGTCCAGGTGGAGTTCACAGAGAAGACAAGCTCAGCTCAGTGTGGTGTGAAAGTTCACTGTCTGTTGGCAGCAGCACGTCTTGAGATAGTTATTTCTGGTGTGACTGTGAAGCAAGAGAAAAACCTCAAGAACTTCTGTAGCTGTTTACTCTAAATTCATTGTTAATGTCGTAAGTGTCCTGTGTTGTCTACACTGAAAATAACTTTTAAGATGTTGAATTCATTATGTTAACACCATAAGGCCACAGTTTAAGACGGTGAGAACCATGTGTACATAATGTGATGTTTATTTGGTTGACTTCCACACTCCTCTTATCTAATGCCATGCTGTGGTAACATGTGAGTTAAAACTTTGGACAATGATTGGTTTAATTTACTTTAAATAGAGTAAATGTAGTTGCTAGACAGGAGACAAATTAAGAAAATTACATTTTCACTGACTGGACCCCAAAACTATAGTGGATGCATTGAATTGCATTGATGCATGAATTTATCTAGATCAGCACACTGTTGTCCTGGACAGCGTGTGTGTGTGTGTGTGTGTGTGTGTGTGTGTGTGTGTGTGTGTGTGTGTGTGTGTGTGAAGGTCCTGTGGGTCGGGAGTGCTGAGGGTGGTCTGAGTCACCAGGACATCCTGCAAACTTCACATCTGATCTAATCTAACTTTGCTGCGGGGGGCAATATGTCCCAAAACTAATTCACACATGTACTACTTCCCCTACTCTGTTAGTAATATTAACTAACCCTTTATGGCATGATGTCAAGTCTCTGACTGACAAACAGCAGTGTAATGACAACCATCTGGCTTAGTAATGAAGGCAGCAGTGGGAATGAGATGTTTTAATTAATGAAAGCCACTCCATTAGCTCTGATGAGTGGCTTATCAGCTCCGGCTCATTATGCAAATGGAATTAAGATCGCTGAGCGTCCTGCATTGTTAATAACAGAGATGTTCAGGCGTTTTGTTCAAAGTGACTTCCTTTGACAAGGGCTGGCCAAAAAGCCATCTGCTGTTTCAAGTGCCACAAAGTTTTCACTTTATGTGTATATACACATTATGTATAGATGCCATGTTTATCTTTTCTACTTACACAGCCTGACACACTATTTGTGACACAAATGTTCAGTAAAGAACTACACTGATCAGTATTTCTTATATTAACAAATGATTCAATTATAATGTGAGATGTTGCTTGTGGTGATGACCTCATTAAGCTTTTTAGCCTCTGTTAGCTCATTGTGGCAGTTTCACTTCCAGAAACTCCGTTCTTATCAACATGGTTTTAGCAGCATCCAGAAAGGAATCTAGCAAAGAAACGACAGTAGGTTTCTTGCCCAGCGCCAAGAAGCAGGCCGACAAAGTCGACTACTTGTTGAAGTAAGTTGATATTTTTCTCAAAAACTTTTGGCAACCAAAATAGAGTTTATAATGAGAGGAATCTAAAATTAAAAGACAAAACATGAAGAATCAAAATGACACCAGTGGGTTTTCAATAGGTAGCGCCATACTCACAATTCATTGTTCATAAATAATAAATTAATTTCATTTTAAGATTTTTACTGCTCTTTTTTTTTTTTTTTTTTACCCCTTTTTAGTGTAGTTACATATATATATTTTGGATAGACAAGTGTATATCAGTGTGTGTGTGTGTGTGTGTGTGTGTGTGTGTGTGTGTGTTCACATGGGGTGGGGTTGTGTGTCTCTCTTTGACCCTGTGGTCATTAATCTCACTTGCTGTCGCGGTAATGGACACTGATGGACAGGATTGTGTTTGCTCACTCACACTCTCTCTCTTCCTCTCTCTCTCTCTCTCACACACACACACACACACACTCCAGTACCTCTAGGTGCTGACAGCTTCAAACAGCCCCCCTCCCCACACACACACACAATTCTGTTACTCATTCACAGCAGCTGACGGCCATTCACTGAATAATCCACAAGCTTACTAGCTTCTTGCTGGTGCACGTGTGTGTGCATGTATGTATGTTTGTGAGTGTGTGTGCACGAGTGTTAAGTGTTCTCCAGTCTCTGATCACTCCCTCTGCTGGTCAGTCAGAGCACTCAAACTCTGTCCTATTCATATTGGTCCAACCTGCCGTCAGGCCTTCACCTATTCACAGTGTCCACAATTCTCCAAAACATCTGTATGTTACATTTCCAGAGTCACAGCGAGGTTAGCAACACAACCCTGCACTAACCACACGGCTTTGTCCAGCCTGCCTGCTCGCTTCCTCCACATTTCAAAGCAATTACTCCATGTTGATTTAGCTGTCATTGGGGGCATGTGTTCAAGCATGATTTATAGAGCGACCGCCTGGTGCCAGTTGACTCGCGATAAATTGCACAATATTCCGAAAGGCTCATTTGCTTAGCGCTACATTAGGGGGCCGATGATTGCTACACAAAGCCATGTAAATGAGTTCTGAGAGGGGCCCCATCACTCAACATGTCATGTAGCCAATCCCATTATTATTTATGACTGGAGCTGGGCCATGTTTCCTCAGAGGCCAGGCAAGGCTCATATGTGTGCTGTGACAGCTCCTCTGTGTGTGTGTGTGTGTGTGTGTGTGTGTGTGTGTGTGTGTGTGCGCGTGTGTGTGTGAGAGAAAGAAAGAGAGAGAGTGTGATATAGGCCATATCTATGCACTGAGCAGGAAGGAGCCAGGCTCTCTGTGTTATCTGCTGGAGGGTGAAGATTAAAAGATGGTGATGATTGTATATGGAGAGATGGAAAGATGACCAACTAACTTGTTCAGTGGTCCTCTTTTTCTCTCCTTCTGCCCCCCCACCCCCACTTGGAATACACACAGCCACACAAACACAGAAACACACACTTAACAAGCCATTAAATCCAGAGATGTCCCCAAACAAAAGCCTCTTCAGTGCACAGACAATAGAGGTGATCAGTGCAGTTCATTGTGTTTATTCACTCTTATCTCTGTCATGTCAGGGCCGGCGTACAGAGCAGCCCAGGCCCGGGCCTACAGTATTTGGCCTTTTTCACGGTCGCTCAGACATGTCATAACACCGCTACTTACATTCACTGCTGTCAAACATGTCAGCTCTCCAAACCATAACAAAGATAACAGAGGCTCTGCTCTCAGATCCATTGCTCAGCAAGTGAATATCTGCGTATGTGTGTGTGTATGTGTGTGTTGACATTACAGCTGAGTTGTTATTTGATCAGAACGGTGATCTAAGTGTCTGTGCTGATTAGGTGTAATCTGCTTTCCAGGGCTGTGATCTATGGTCTGCAGCTGGATGGGGAGGGTGTGTTGTGCGTGTGTAGCAGACTGAGTTATAACAGGCAGAGATCACATGTACAGTTCTACACGTATGTACACATGTATGTACTATATATTCATATATTTACAGTATAAGTATGAACTATATGTGACCCCCCCACGCCCACCCCCCCATTAGATAGTGTAGTATCAGCTTGTACAAAATGTGCTAAATGAATCTTTTGCTGGCTTTCCCTCATTCAGCATTCTCTATATGATAAACATTAAATCTTTACACCCTATAATGAGGAGTAAGCTGATTTATTATTATTATTATTATTATTATTATTATTATTATTATTATTATTATTATTATTATTATTATTATTATTAT
>JBAJHX010000076.1:3758149-3803648 GCA_037176925.1 Amniataba percoides | reverse complement strand
ATTATTATTATTATTATTATTATTATTATTATTATTATTATTATTATTATTATTATTATTATTATTATTATTTTGCTTTGCAAATGTATTTATTCGTGTTTATTTTGAATATTAATATCTCCATATTGAGTAATACAAAAATAAAGGTGGCTGTTCTTTTAAAGTTTGAAAGAGTGTGTCTGTCAATCACAACCAAAATGGAGTCCACAGTACGAACAAAGAAGAATTCAGAGATGATTGGACAGCACACCTGTGAGACAGATGCCAGCTCTGCCATGCATCCCTGATGCCTTTACCCTTCTGTGTTCACTGAGTCGATTTTGACTGTGAATTAATGTCTGCATGTAGCCTACTGATTGGTGCTACGGGTTGGTTTTGCTTAGCACAGCATCTTTGGTGGCCTGACTGTGTATCTCATAAATTTCAGCTCCAACCTCCAAAATATTTTGCAGATATTTACGGTACAGTAAAGTTATCTCAATGAGTAATCCAAATTCAGTCATTCAGTTTGAGATACTCATAACTCACGCAGATCATTTTTGTAGATTAACTTAAATGTTACAGATGTATGCACATGCATGCAAGAGATCATCTGCACTTGTTAAACTGTTTCCATCAACAGAAACATTATCTTGGTAATAATCTCAGAGGAAACTTGAGACTAATTTCAGCCTCCTCCAAATCAAATAGGGGATTGAATTTGTCGCCCACACTGACAACAGACCATGGATGGTTTGACGCCATGCCTACTGCGATGAAAGGAAATTGCACAGTGCCAGATAGAGTACAACAGGTGACACACACATGCCAGTTTGCAGTTATCGCCATTGAAATCCATTTTAATTTCTGTGAAGCCACCTGACTACTCCTTAAAATCAGCAGACTGCAGAGTTTTTAAAGCCACAGAACCTTTCGATGGCAGGTTAGGCATTAACTACTTAAAAAACTGATTTTCAGTGAGGTACTACTTTGACATGTAAAAAAGATTCATTTGTGGTGAACATTACGAGTATCTAAAGGCAGTACTTGTGTATCTCTAAAAGAGCTTGTGCATAACCGCAGATAAAACATCTTCAGCTCTTTTCACTTCATTCATTCACTTCATTGTCTTTTTCCCCCTTTCCCTCTCTCTCTGTCTCTCTCTCTCTCTCTCTCTCTCTCTCTCATTCTCGCTTGCTTGCTCCTCATATGTCCTTCATTGCCTCTCCCTATCTCCTCCTCCTCCTCCTCCTCCTCCTTCTCTCCACTGGAGCTTTTTGTTTTTTAACGGATGAGTTATTGACTTAAGCAGGGCCAATTAATCAGGGTGTAATGGGGCAGCGGGGAGGCCCAGGGAAGCCATGCATCATGGGCCAGAGATGAGCTCTGTCAGCCTGCTCATACAGCCCTCCTCAATCACTCCCACATTAACGCCAGGCACAGATGAGGAGGAGGGAGAAGGAGGAAGAAATGAGGACTGGAAAGGAGAAACATAGAGGGGAACAAGAGGAAAACAGGAGAGAAACAGAAGAGAAACTACAGTGTCCACACATTCAGTATGAAGTAAGTAAGTAAGTACACAGACTGAGAGGGTGTGAGTGTGTGAGAGACCACACGTAGACTTCTGATGCCACCCACGACCATCATCTGTTGTCTTTGTCTTATCTGGTCTTACCTTATTGGCCTGTGAGAGTACGTGTGTGTGTGGTGAGGGTGGTGTTGTTGTGTTGTGTCTGGGTCAGATGAGATCAAACACTTGACTGCACTTTACACCCAAACAGAGCATGCCAGAGATCAAACCAGAATCATAACATACTAAAAAATCTGGGATATCTCTTGCTTCTGCATTGATAGAGCACATAGACACTTTCCTGCACACGTACACACTCATAGTCATCACGTTGGGCTCAAGGAAAGCTTTTTTGATGTATGGAGGATAAAAACAATGTGCACATCAATACAGAAGTTTCTATTTTAATCAGTAAATGAATGTGCAATTGAATAAAACAAGATTAATCTAAAGCTAACTGAATATATAAACAACAATGAATAAAAGCCTGTTTAATTGATATTATTTTATTTCATTTCTAAATTTACATTTATTTTTTCCTGTATTTATATTTCATTTATATTTCACTCTCACTAGCTTTTGTTTATTCATTTATGGTTTCGTTAACTGATTATATATTTTTTTCAGGATTGGTTTTATGTTTTATTGGTAAATAAATATTTTCATCCTGCATGGTAATATTCATTCTGCAGTCTATGAAATACATAGCTGCTTGCGAGAAATATCATTTCAAAAAAAGGCAACAATTTTAATAGAGCTCAAATTTTCACTGTGACAGATACAGTATATGGTGTGAATTTGTTAATAATAAGACAGTGGCCGGTGACTTAAGTTCAAACAAGTGCCTGCTTTCTCTTAATCTATAGGCTTTTCCTCATTGTTTAACATACCAGTTGCCAATCATGTTCAGAAACGAGAGGGGGCGGGGCACAGGGCAGCCAATCAGATTCCAATAGGTGTTTGCATCCCCACCAACCGACCTGCCTTTGGGCAAATGGAGCACTGGGGAAAGGGTTCATGTAAAATTCATAGCCGACAGTGTCAGACACATGTTGTTTCACTCAGCCTGATTGACTTATCTGTCTTCCATTGGTAGAGCCTTCACAAATATCACTGACATGTGTCACTCAGTGGGTTTAGGCCCACCAAGCAGCTGTGTGTCACATCATAATCCTCCCCATCACGATACAGTTACGCTGGGGTAAAATATCCACTTAACATGCCGTCCATCACTTTTATCTCCTTCAGCTAGTCCTCGCTTTCTTTTCTGTCTGTCTGAGTCTGTCATGATGCAAGCTGAAATATTGCCTCTTAAAGTATCACTTTTTCTCTGTGAAATCCAGGGCAGGAAGTGTGATGGAAACTTAATATCTGCCATTTTTATCCAAAGGGCCTCCCTGCATTATTAATGTGTAAGTTTTTTATATGCCTGGCCCGAGTGAGGGTTGATCTCCTGACCTCTGACAGTGACAGGTTCTGCCACTGACCTTCAGCTGATCAGTTCCACCTTTCGAGCCACACAAAACAACAAACCAGTTCACATGTTTCCCCCTGTTCAACAACACCCTGTCTTTGTGATTCATGTAATCAAGGATCAAAACTTTGCTCTGGGCCCCTTATGAGAATAGGCAGCCTTAGATAGAATACTGATTTATATAATGACTGCTGCAAAGCCAAAACAGAAGTTCAGCTAAGCAAAAAGAATATGCAAAACACCCTCATCCTTCCCCTGGAGTGGAGGAAATATGGTGTCTGGTGGCGTCTGCAGTGTTTTTGCCTGGGGGGCTAAACCGAGTTGCCAAGCTAAACTTTAAGAGAGAACAGCAAAGACAAAGTAGGAGAATGTGAAGAACAAACGACTGTCACAAATTCACTTCTCTACCCTGTCCTCTACTGCTTACATGTATCTGCTGGTTACATCAGTACACAAAATGTAATATCTGCCCCAGTATGGAGGGGAGCGTAGGTTGGAGCGATCTCACTGCAGGTAGGATGTGTTTGAACACTAAACTGAGGATCAAACACCACAATTGTGTTGTAGCATGCACACATTTTCATATAGTCAGAAAGAAATATAAAATGATAAGCTTTATCCAACTTTATTTCTGAAATAACACACACTATGTCCGACGAGAGTGTAATAATATGATTACAGCCTCAGTGAAAAACACTATTGATGTTGCTTTGACCCACTCTACATCTGCAATATATGATGTATGAGTGTACGTACATCTAAGTGCAACAAGACATGCGATGGAGGATGCAAAAATGTGGGATATTAGGTTGTAGAATGTAGGACACATGACAAAATCAAAATCTATGGTACAAAGACTAGAATACAACATAGGATGTAGCACTTTGAAATTAAATAAATTAAATTTACTCAGCGAGTATGAATGAAAAAGGTGAAATGCCTGTAATCCATCTAAAAAATTGCTGTGCATAAACACAGACAAACCCATACACATGCTCGTGAAACCAGTGATGTCTCCAAACACCAGACAGTTTAAGACACTGACAATGAAGATTATCTTCACTGATTCACTAAGTGAGAACTCTGCTGACCTCTTGTTGACTGACACACACAAACACACACCACACAACACTATATGTTGGTTTGTGCATGTATGGAGGCACTGCTGGTGACTGATAGTACCTGATGTGTCAGTGAGTGTCTAAACGTGTGTGTGTGTGTGTGTGTGTGTGTGTGTGTGTGTGTGTGTCGTGTCAGCATGCACTTTGGCAGGAAACAGAGCTGAGAGAGTTGATTGTGCCCTCGGATAAGGACTGGGTGACACAAGGAGAATGGTGATGGTTGGATTTTCGAGGGATGGGGGCTGTTGTTGTGGCGCCCCAGGGCAGGCTGAGAGACATGTTTTGACATGTGGTCCTTAACTCCCATAATCCTGCTTGATCTGGCCGCCTTCCACGGCCGAAAATCTACTGTATGTGTCATTTTACCAGAACAAGCACAGAGAAGAGAGGAATTCTTTTTTTACCAACAGTCTAGTTAGTAAAATCACCTGTCAGCTGCAAACTGTTCTCCTAATTAGTGGTGGAGTAAAACAGGTACATTTTCATTTGGAGTTTGCTCTAACAAATGTGAGTTTAGCCACTATGTGTCACCTTACCAGCACCTAATGGAAGCCTGTGCAGCACTGGAAGAAGGTAGTGTAACAGTCTTCCTACTCAAACAGAGAACAGCACTTAAGATTAGTGATGAGACAAACTTCTGGATGATCTTTTTCTCGATGTCTCAGAATGAACATCAGCTAAATACACTATATGTTTTCCATAGCACTTGCTAGGTTCAAAAACTGAAGACACAATGCACTACAATCTCTAAATGAAAGGTCACCATCTTGTTTTAATCTTTAGCTCAGTGACAGATGCCTCTTGCTAAAATTAAAAGAGAATTGTAGTACTTTTCATGTACACAGATTGGAATCTTTAGCTTTTCATCAGAGAACCAGCTATTTTCCAACACCGTGTTTAAATCTTTTGTATTTATCCGGGAGCATTTCGTGCCTGTTCAAGCTCTGAAAGTACTCCAGCTGCCAGTCATCTTTACCTTGTAAGCAGACAGTGAACACGGCCGGAAGCTACTTGAAGCCTGGACGCCCAAAATAACAGCCAGCAACACCCTCTTGTTAAGTGCCAGTGTAATGTCAGCGCAGACATAATGAACTACAATTTATTGTATAATGACACTGATCTTTATAATGGAGTATAATGCATCTTTAAACTACAGGCCTGCATTTAATTTGTTTAGACGGCCCCTGTGGTTTGCAGCAGCAGTGGACACAGCAGAGACTTACTGTGTATAAATTATCTCTGACATCTAAACGCTTTACAGGTAGATTTACAGCTAAAATTGTAAATGGCCACATTCTGTAAGAGTGAATTTCTCTGAGAAAGGAAATATAAAAGTAACTGTTTCTCATTTTACATGAAGGGGGAAGTGGACCTCTGTCATGGACCCTTGGGTGCCTCTGTCCCTAAATCTGAGACCAAGCGGCATACTCATGAGTGACTGAGAATATGCAGGTAAAGGTAACAAAGAAAGACCCTTTCTATGGCTGTATTTGTCGCCAGAGCCTCACACAGCTACACACATATCCACCACCCCATCCTCCGCTCCACCCACCCTTCCCCTCTCTCCCTCTCTGGTGGTGCTTTATGGGTAATGTCGAGTGACACATTTAAGCGGGAGCTGTCAACCTCGTGTATGTACCACTGAATGGCAGAGGCACTGAACGCTGGCGACAGACACACACACACACACACAATCCGATACATATCCGACCTTCCATTACTGTGTCACCCGAATACTGCAGAGGCCTCAGTTCAATTTGTACTCTGAAAGCATCGCACACACTCACACAGCATCCATAAGAAGTAAGTACATACTGTCAGACACAGACATTCAGACATGCAGCACTGACCTTGGCTGTTATATGGCCCCTGTTTTTGTGTGTGTGTGTGTGTGTGTGTGTGCATTTAGGAAACATCATCTGCCATCACCCCCCTCCCCCCATCCTTTTCCTTTCTATTAGTGCTCAGATCTTCTCTCCTCTCTCTGTCAGCCATGAAGCTGTCAGCAGTGCGTCCAGTGGGCCAAAAGTGAAGAGAAGAAGGAGAAAGAAGGCAGGAAGAAAAAATCTGGAACATGACGCTCGGTGCTGTCAGAAATCTCCTCTTCTCCGCTGACATTTGGATTTACACATCTCATTTTCCTGAGTGACAAAGTACATAAACACACGCTTCAAGTCGAGGAGCTTGGCAAGCAGCTCCCCTTCAACACACACACACACACACATATATACATACAACCCTCGCTTTGGGTTTTTGGATGAATTTAAGGAAGGGGAGGGGGATATGACATCTAGGCTTTGATCCATGGAGCTCTTTCTTTCTTGCTGGTGATGAGCGATGAGTCAAGTCAGATGGGGGATTTTTTTTTCTTCATTTGGAGCGTTACAGACAGTGGTAATGGGGGGAGTTAGCCGCAGGCTGCCTTTGTCCTACATAGGACTTCTCCAAGACTCCCTTTAACACACACAGGAAGTGGCTCGAGCTGAGCGTCAGACAACCGGTGTCCTTCATCTGCGTCCCGTCTCCTCCTCCCAGTCTGCAGCGCTGACAGCTTGAATGATGAGGTGACACGCACCTGTCAGCGCTGAGCCTGACACACCCTGACAGACACACAGACACAATGAGTGGGTGAACCCCTCACATACACACACATGTACAAAACACAAACGGTGGCACAGACACAAACACAAACATGACCTTAACTAAACACACACATTATAGCCAGATTTTAAACACACAGCTGTCCTGACCTGTACATTTGCTGCGATGTTTTTCAGTATGTAGGTGTACAACAGTGTGTGTGTGTGTGTGTTTATATTGGAAGCAGTTGCAGTTTGAGTGTGCCTGAGAGCACAGTTTCATCTTTATTTGCCTGCTGGATTATTCAGGTTGTGTTTGACGTGCTGCCTATAAATCAGTCACGACTGTGTAGCGAACACACTGACAGCCACAAAATCACCTGCAAGTCTATTTACACATGCCAGGAATTTGACTTGCTGCTGAAGCTGTATACAAAGTACATAATAAAGCTGTCAAAGTTATAAACAGGGCGGCAGAGCTCTGAACAAGACTTGGCACAGTAAAGTTTGTGCAGCGTCAGAAGAATTGGGCTGATATAATGATTCGCTCATAGCCATTTTATGAAAACAGGACATCAGCCAGTCTGATACAATAAATGTTTTTTCTCTTCTTCCTCAACAGACCTGACAATCTGTAAGACCTGCAATGACACATTCCTCACAATGCTTGAAAAAGCTTCTGACCCAGTTTTATTTAACTGGATCTAAAGGGTCGCTTCATCAAAACTGATTAAAACACTTTTCTTTAAGGCTACATAGCCATACAAATAGACTTCTGCTTTCTCCTCAACATAGTGGGAATAAACAGAATTATATTTGTGACACTTTTGAGATCAGTGCATACACAGAGTTCTCATTACTCGGATAATTCACAAAACACACTAGATTCTTCATTGCCACGAACACTACAAATGCCATTCAGCTCTGTAATTTATCCCATCAAAACCTGGATGAACCCAAACTAACATGCATAGCATGACATGATACCACTTAAATCATTTTTGCGATTGAACTCTTTAAAGTGAGATCTTTAAGTACTTTGTGAGCTAAATACTCTTTGGTACTACTTGTGAAAAAAAGTTGTCATCTGTGTATCTGGAGGAGCTTTACATCTGATGAGATAATCCTGATGATGCCGTAGTGATGTTACACTTAGCTGTATCACAGTTTGGACTGTACATCTTTTAAAGAAAGCCTGAGTTTCAAACTGAGGGTGCAAGGAGCAAAGTTAAATGTTGCTGTCTTTATATCTGAAGGTATGAAAATCATCACAAGATATCAGTTGTCAGTATGAACGACCTTCATCAAACTTCACCAGACGTCCAAACAACAGTAAATGAACCATGACGATACAATATAACAGAATATATCCCATACTTAATGAAGAAACTGTTTGTTTCCATTTTATATGTGAATATTAAGTATAATCCAGGTTGTTCTCCGTTCTGATGAATGCCCCACCTACCACACACACACACACACACACACATACTTACACATACACAAATTTAACTGGCTAAATGGGAACACTGTCTGCAGAGCAGTTCACTATAATCATATTTTCTATTTTCAACCTCAGTGTTTGACTCCTGATTAATGCAGCCAGATTTTTAATTCCACTTGCAGACTCCACTAGTCTCCTACTTCTGGTCAGAGATGAAGCTGATTCCATTTTTTACATGAAATTGGAACAGTTTTTTATATATATATTTTAGAACCATGTATTTGTTTATTTAAAGGTAGTAGCACCTACTGGAGATCTTGAATATTTATACTGGATGTATTGTATAACACTTATAAATGTCCTTGGGGTGTGCTGAAAAGACTGTGCCGGAATATTAAACAGGAACATAAATTCAGCAAAAACTAAACCAGGGCAGAGCCACTGTATCTAATGTCATCTACCACAAAAACTTTTAAACCTGCCAATACCCACATCATGGATAGCCAGACTCTAAGTCACTAATCAGCTTCTGAATGGATGTTTCCTTTTGTATTTTCATCTTCATAATGAGGATCCAACAACTCGCTGAGACATTCTCAGTGTTCACACCTTGCCATACGCAATTGAAATCCAGGATATTAAAGTTTTACTGTTTACTCAGCAGGCCGGGGCTATAAAGATAAAAAGAAAATGATATTGCTGCACCAGTGGAGGGAGATGTCACTGCTGCACCCAGGTAGAATCCAGTTTTGGGACTTCAGCGCTAGAAAATGCAGCAGAGAGACAAGACGTGAAGTACAAAGCATCTGCAGCTTCCTCTGAACTGCTTCATTATAACGTGCACATGCAGCACTGGCCTCAGACTCACTGTAAGTGGTCACCTCTCACAACAAAGCACAACTAAATAAGAGAGGAAGAAGATGATTAAAATGAGCATTTGCACAGATATTAAGTAAATCCAGTTTCTGTCTTCTGAGAAAGTCTGACATAATCATTTCTTCAGACTGTGAGATGCTACTATGAATATATATATCTTATTGTTGTCATTGTTGTCCAGAAAGCTATTCTATAAAATCAGTGAGTCAAACTGTTGCTTAGTCGTGGTCATGAACACATATACTGTAGTTTGTTGGTTGTTGTTCTTGTTGTTTTCTCACTCAGTCATACAATATCCATATACATAATTAGCATGATTTGTCCATATATTTAGTCATTCTTTGGGTTTTCTCCAGTGGAAAAACACATTTTGTATTTAAGTGCTGCAAGGAAGGCTAAAAATTGTCACTGAGCATTTTGAAGGAAGTTTCATCATTCAGTGTGCCTTTTACACTTGTATTGTAGTACCCACTGTATTTCCATGCGCAGACAAGCACCAGTCTCTCCAACACACACACAGTGTTTGTTGACTGAGTGTGTGTGCGTGTGTGAGTACGGTGTGACAGAATGCCTTAATTATGGATTAATTGTGTCATTAGCAGGTTTCTGCTGTTGCCACCACATTGGGCCTGTCAAGGTTAATTACTGGAACATGTTTATTTGCTGTCAGCCACTGCCGCAAGCTGTCACTTGCATGGAAACACAGACAAACACACACACACAGACGGTGTTCACTCAAACAATTCACAGGGCACCTCGTGTCCCTCAAGCCCTCAACATTTTCCTCTGCTCTTTTGTTTCTGCTTCAGCACACTTTGTACAGTTCTCAGTGAGCCACCTGAAATACAAACACAGCGTCATCCTGCAGTTTCCCTCCATCTAATAGGAACTACAGTCACCAGTGATGGAAAACTAAGCAGTGTAGCTGCACTGGGACTCTCTTAAAATTATGGAGGAAAGTGCATCCTAATGGAAACCCATCTTAAGATGTAGTTGGACGAAAGCAGTTCATACAAACAAACATGTTTATTACTGTCACTATAGATTTCCAATCTGCTCTTGTGCAGAGGTTTACACTATATGTGAACAGACACATTTTGCTTTGGCGCGGGGTGTTTTTAAATGGAATATAACTTCTGATTGTTGCATGATTAGATCAGCCTGCCTGGCACTTGTTGTAGCTGAACAGCACCATGGAGGCTACTAAAGACAATTATTGGATCATGTTAAATGCTAAACTACTGTTCTGCTGTTTAAAGTGCAAACCCCTCTGTAAGAGTAACACAAGTGGAGGAGAGTCATGATGATAATAGTATCGAACATCAGTCACAATAAGCTGCTGGTAACATCAGACCAAGTGAGACTGCTGCAGCAAAACTCCTGAGTGGACTGAAATGAGCAACAGTGCACTTTATTTCTTATTAATTGAATTAAATAAATTTGTAAGAGAAACAATTGGTCTTACAACTTCAAACAGCTTTATTTACAGTATTACAGTAGTTTATCTATTATCCTCAAGGTGAACTGGGTCAGTAAAAGGACTTCTATACCGTGGCCTGACATTACTAAGTGACACGAAAAGTAGACATGAGACTTGATACAGTCAGTTAGATTAATAATTTTACATTTAAATAGAAAGTACTTCAACAAAAGGATATCATTTCTGCATGAACAATGCGTGCTGAAAGAAAAGCAAGAAAAAAGTATATATATATATATATATATATATATATATATATATATACATATATATAAGACAGTAAAAAAAGATAAATACAGACATAAAAGACAGAAAGTGAACAGAGCAAAGATTATTGTATTTATATATAACCCCAGTCCTAATGTATTTTAGGCATGGGTGCATTATTAGACAGGGAAACTTGAAAGCAGGGATCATTTGTCAGACAGGACCCACAATGACAGAACTTTTCCTAAATGTTAAATTGAGCCTGCAGTATATTCTCTTTTTAACATGTATACAGAGGAAAGGCTAATTTTTTAGTTAAGGTTCCTCAAAATGCTGCAGTAGAACAAGATGAGAGAAGAGAAACAGGACAGACACAAAGAGAAAGTGAGCACGCCGCTTTGATTGATTTCAGCTGTAATCTGCTCACTAACTCATCTCCTGACATCTCTCTCTCTTTCTCTCTCTCTCTCCTTCTCTAACAGACTCTCCGTCCATTAAAGCCCAGTCGGGTCCTGGCTGAGCAGCTGTGAAGAGACAAACCATTTATCAGCCTGTCAGCTCTTGCTGCCTGTTATTCCAGCCAGACAGACTGTGTGGCTGTCCGAGACCCAGTAACTCAGACTGAACTGCTGCCTGACACAACACACACATACACAACACATATGCAGTGCTCACATACATGTGTGGAAAGACTTTTCTTCAGAGTTTACAAAAGGGAACAAAAAATGACATTTTGCACTAAGTGTGGACACAGAGAATAAAAGCTGTAGGTGTCTGACTCACACACACACACACACACACAGAGACAGCGCTGTGTGCACACAGACACGCCTCAATGTGGCAGACAGTCATTTAACATGCTGACACACTGAGTGGCAGTCTGAGTGACACTGTGCTAAATAACAGCCAAGCCAGCCACCTGCTCCTCAGCTCGGGGCAGGAAACATGGACAGAGGACGCCATCTAGTGTACAAACCACAGAGCCCGCACGGCACTGGCAACTTTATCGAGATCACGAGGAAGCCCTCAAGTGAAAATAGCAGGAAATAACAGTGTCACAATATGTATGTAGGCGGTTGCTTAAACAGGACATGTAGTTCTTGCAGGGTAGACTGATGATTTGCATAGACCTCAGTGTCGATAAGCATCTCACACCAGAGTCTAAGGCAACCCAGACAAAACTCAAGTTTTAAAAAACTGAAAATGAAAATAAACATGTTTATGATGATCTGCTTTTCTGTCAAATCAAATTCAGTTAAGTAACAGTGACAGTGGCTAAGATTAAGTGGCTTCAAATTTGGATGCCACATTTAATCGTGTTGGCTTTGTTTACTCCAGCTCCGGTCAGCAAGCTTCACACTGACGGTAAGCTTTGATTTGATGTTGGATTGGACGTGTACCAAGTGACTTTTTTTGTTCCTTGAAGTCTTTGCTGAAAGTGTCATCTTCATTGGTCTAGTTTGACAGGCTAATCCTGTTTGAGGGTGACTTTATCATTAGACTCCAAAACCTCAACCGTAATACTTTACAAGTGTAATCACTCAGTATTTCTCTGTTACTCTGTTCTCTGCTGTACAATCTCTCACAGAATATATTTTGACTTGTTATATAAGAGGCTCAGTTCCATACATGACCCAGACAGATATTTCAATAGGCAAGCACTCCTTGTAAATGTAATGAACCCATTAATGTTTCTGGTAACACTAACGGTTTAACAAAAAGGTATTTTCAACCACAACAAAACAAAATACATGAGGGGGAGCTGCAATAATACTATAGCTCTGTTTTGTGTTCAGTACACACATCAAACAATGTATGATGCAGTTACCATCTCTCATTCTTCCTGTATCATGAATTTATATTCTGGGATGAAAATAAAGTTGTATACTTCCTCATTTGGGCAAGTGCTGTGTTCAACTGAGGCACTGAACATAGAGTACACAGAACAAGAGGAGTATGTAGGCAAATATTAGCTGCCCATAAGGCTCAATAAAACCATACCACAGCCTGAGGGACGTCTTCCTAATATGTCAGTGTTCAATAAATAGTGACTGTGCATGATAACCAGCTCTTAGTTTACATCAATGGGCCATCAACCAGCTCATTAAGTTGCTGTAATGTTTTACACCACATTCATCGGTACTCAGTCAGACCACTTTCGAGATCTTCAGAGCAAAATATTTCACACAAACAAACCAAACTTTTTGAAGAAGTAACACCTCTGAAGAAAAGTAAAGTAATTGAAAGCCATCTGTAAATGACAGCTCCATAAACAACCCCCCCCACCCCACCCCCAGTCAGAGGAAGGAAAACAAACAGTGTGGTTTATGTGCATTAGCATTTTAATTGGACAAAGCAAGAAAACATTGATTACAGTAGCAGAGTCATCAGTTCTCAGGGCTTACACCTTTCTAAACAAAAGGGTCTGAAAATGTCTGTAGGCACTGCCTAATTAAAAAGAGTATCTTGTCAGGTAAAAGAAACCAGCTCTATAAGGCAACAGTTACAATGTAGGCCTCCCCATTTCTCTGGCAAAAAGAGCAAGTGTAAAGGTGAATCCACTCAGATTTTTTGATATAAAATACTGGCATTTCAATAGATATTTAAAAACCATCAGAGGTGTCAAACATGTTCACCCTAACATTTGAATTGTGTTAAATTTTAATTATACACTGCATGGCAATGCTGTCTATCCCTGCATGGAAGAATCGTGTGTTGCACTGTGCCAGTGTCACATTTGATAGTGCCACTCTGCTACGTACAATGTTGGAGTTAACTGTCGAGTTATCAAAACAAAAAAAGAAAGCAAGCACCCACAGTTAACAGTAGCATTTTACTTACATTGTTTCAAATGAATGAATGGTTATTTACATGTGGCGAAAAGATTTGAGGCTGTCCGAAAAATATGAAGGAGAAATGGAATGCAAAAAGGAAAAAAAAAACTCTTGGTAGTCAAATTTGTCCAAGTAGAAGAGAGGAAAAAAACTGTGCAATATTTATCTGCCCTTACAGAGAAACAGCAGTGGCAACAATCCCTGCAATTGATTTTAATCCAAGAGAAAATGAGGACAAATTAAACAGATTTCCATTCCTCAAATAATAACTAAGGTTCATAACTTAGCACGACTGAGAACAGTTTCTTTAAAAAAAGATATCAACCCTCTCTGTGGCTGTGTGAGAGGAAGGATGTGAAAATGGAAGCAATTTGTAAAACCCAGAAAAAAAAAACTCCAAAAGTTTCTCCTTTACAGTTTTATACTCATTTACAGTTAACTTAAAAATGGTAAGAGCCCTGGTTCATGGCCAGTCTTTCCTACCACAAACGGTGTAAATACCTGTGTGGGTCAAATCGCTCCTCCCTGGCTCCTGTTACCTCAACCCCCCCCATGAAACCCCATTTACATCTCCTATCGATGTCAACCTTCCCATTAGGTTCCACATCCCAGTAAAAGTCTTAGTCCTGCCACAAATGGAGGCGGTGTTACACAGCCCTGTGGGCCACCGTACAGCCAGTAAGAGGCTGATGGTTGACAAATCTCCCACCCTGCCCACTTATCAGTGTGTGGGGTATCCTGCGGCTCCCATACCGGGCTGGTTGGCTAGCATACTCCCATTCAATCCCTGTGTAGGCTCCATAACCCCACCGTTACTGATGGCGCTCATGCCAGTCCACCCAGCACTGGCCGGTAAGTGACTGCAAAAAAAACGAGGTAAAGAGAGAGAGAGAGAGAGACAGAAAGACAAAATGCCAGCAGGTTAGAAGAGACAAGGCGAAAGGGAGCAAAAGGGACGGTTTATATTAGAGCTACTAGAGTCTGGACAGGCTAGAATGAGAACAAGAAGGCAAACAGAGTTATCAGACGTTGTGAAGGTGAGGCAGGCTGGGCAAAAATCAAGCTAGCAAAAAACAGAGAAAAAAACAGAGTGGAGGGCTCTTTGGAAGGACCAAAGGTAAGTGTCATTTGATTAAACATGGGTGGACAAGCAGACAAAGAGCATAGAGACTAAGCGCAGCAAGCTAAATATTCCTTCGTACCCCCCCTCCCAGCTGCTGGTAACAGCTGTAACCAGCCTACACTTCGTACAAGAATGCAGATTATCTTCAATCCTCTTACAACACTTCTACATTGGCCACAGAGTATAAGCAAGAAATGAGTAAATTCTCACCTAATTCACAAGATGTATTTTAAGCATTTTAGCATTCATGTAGTTAAACTAAATTCTAAGTTCAGTGTGGAGATAAGGCAGCTTATACAGGATAAAGTTTTATCTTCAAATTTCAAGTCAAGAGAGGCCTAGCCTCTGTCTTAGGAATTGTGCATTTACTGTACATTTGACAAAGAAACACACTAAGTCTGCGCTCATTACCTCACACCTTTGTACAGAGCCTATTCATACAGCTGTTCACCAAGAATCTTAGACTGTCAACAACATATGGCCTCTCCTTTATTTTTCTTGGATGCACAAAACGTCACTGCACATTGGCTGTCTAAATAAAAACAGAATTTGATAACCTATAAATGATATTTAACATGTCCTACTGACAGTCATATACAGATCAAATGATCAGGCATATGTCAAAATAGATCAAATGAAATCAAAAAGGAAAATAAGGTGAAAAGCTATGACATGAACAATGACATACAAAACTGAACAGTTTAAAGAACAGTCTTTAAACACAGTAGGAAATTTTACAGAGAGGGAAAGTTCTTCAACAAACTCTCGCCAGGCTTGGACAGTAAGTGAAAACTTTGTTCTGGGCTTTTAGCATTTATTTTGTTCAGTCAGTTTAGTCAATTACCTTTAAATTTATTGAAATCCAAAAAAGAAAAAAGAAAAGCTTCTAGCTACTAGCAAAAACATGTGGGAACAAAACTCTTCAGTTATTTGGATGTGCTGCGGACAGTGAAACATGATGAACAGAAAAATTAAAGTTCTGATTGTTCTGTGTGTATGTGTGTGTGCTTATTTCTCAATCTTCTGGAGATGAGCAAGGTGAGGGGCTGGCGAGGGGAGGAGGAAGGAGGTGGGGTTGTGGAGAGGGAGGTCATGGCTCCCTCCTATGGCCAGAGCTGGCTGTCGCTGCCCCGGTCTTGAAGGGGAACTCTGGACGTGCTGGAGTAGGAGGAGGCGGTGAAGGGGAGCCCTGTGCACACCGTGCTACTTACTTGAAGCCCTGCTGGTTCCATGCCTGGCCGTAGACGCCGTAGGTAGGGACCTGCCACCCATTAGGGACGTACTGGCTGATCTGGGGCCCATTGCCGTACCACTGGCCCCACTGGCCGTAGGGCTGAGCTGCAGGGAAGCTCATCTTGTTCTGCTGTAGGTTACAGAACAACAAGTGTGGCTTTAGTATGATTGAGCACTTCCTCTGTGACAGCAGGGTAAATATGTTTTTAATCCTTAATGCAAACAAACTATATAACACCTAATTATGAGCCAGAAAGAGTACAGCTCATTAAATACAATAGTCTGTGTTTTCTCCTGAACCAGACCACGCTCCTGTGAAACAAATATAAAAACCTTTCACATGCCATTCAGTGGTTTATCAGTGCAGAGAAATTTCATGGCTTTCACTTTCTCTGGTAACTAGTCAGGTAACTGACTGGATAAACATTAGGTCAGCGTGTGAAGCAACAACGGGTCTTTAGAAAAACCACTTCAGCACCACTCAGGGGTCCACTGCCCCCACATGTGTCAGCAGGAGAAGCACAGCTTTAAAGCCACAGTGAAACGGGGAATAGCACATAAAATACTAGATTCATATTCTCCATGATTGCTGCCCCACTGATATGCACTTAAGTAATCACCACCTGCTTTATGTAACACTCTTAAATTAAATTTCCTCTCTTCAACTTAAAACAAAAATTAAACAAAAAGGGGCAAACACCTGTTGAATTTTTCATTGGGACATTTAACACTGAGTTATGGTCTCAACACGCCTAATGTTCAGTTATACAGACGTGTGTAGTATACGGTGTCCTTACCTGGGGCATAGGCATCTGCTGCATTGGGTTCATCATGTCAGGGGTCTCTTTACCCCAGTAGCATTTGACTATGTGGCCCTCTATTGAGGTGCCATTCACAGACACAATGGCATGGGCTGCTGACTCATGGGAGTTAAACCTGAACAAAAACAGAGGGAGAGAGAGACTGAGGACACCAGACATCATTTCATACATATTTACTCAGCAGTGGTGACCACAGCACCACTTGAGGCCTGTTCTGTTTGTAAAATGTGAGAAAAGGTTGGATATTTATTAGAAAAACTATGTGGTCATTCAAGAAACATACAGAATAATTAATTTTACACTGCACGCATTTAAGATTTATTTTATTGAAATACCAGTAATTGGAATAAATACTTGAACCAAGTCAAAGTATTTCTGCCACCAGAAAACACCCGAAAAACCTGTGTGAGATCAAACCTATCCTGATTATGTGATCAAAAACATGCTTCAGTGGTTCTCAAGTGTCCTTGGAGTTTGGGGCACCGCAGGTCTTCACTCCTACCCTGATTATACACCCGGACTAAGAAACCAACAGGACCCGACCAGACTGAGAACCACGATCAAGAACTAATGCATCACACTTTGCTTTGAGAAAAGAAAAAAGAAGTAAATATGAAAGTCGCACACACCTCACAAATGAATAGCCTTTGTCTGGGAAAACTCTGATTTCCATGATTTGTCCAAAGGGAGAGAAGGTCTGCCTCATCAGTTGCTCTGAAAGCCAAACAGAAAGGGAACATCAGATAGCGTCTCTATGTGGGTTGATGTGTCATGAAAAAACATTTGCTGCATGGGAAACACTGCATACTAACATCCTGGAGTATGAGTCTCTTGATTGAAAGTTACATTCATTCATTCATTTTGCTGATAACACCGTGGCCAAAATCTTAGACTGGCTAATCAACAGATAAGGCAGGCATTACTTTATCTTTTCATTCAAATCAACCATTCCCTAAAGAGACCAAAACCCCCGAGAATTTATTCTGCTACCAACTCGGCTGAGTCTCTCATTGAGCTGAACATGGCCACTGAAACTTACTCAAAACAGCACTTCTGTGAGGAAATCAGCAACAAGCAATTTCTGAGAAGCTCTTGTTTTTATATCGCTTTGGATGAGTGTGACATGCTACAGTGGCCATGTTCGTTTTGACTAAAAACTATATCATTCAGCGCAATGGTGGTTATTCCATGTCTTGTTTAATGTTGTCATATTGATTACCTGTCAGTCCTGTGCTGACTCCACCACAATACACAGTGCAGTTACTGGGGCTGGACTGGTTCACTACTTCATCAAAAGATAGGTGCTTGGAGTTATCTGCCAGGAGAAGACAGGGACATTGTTGTTAACGTATAAATCCAAAAGCCTGAGTGAACAAGCAAAACATACATATTTATGACTACATACTTTCATAGGTGGTCTTTGGGGCGGGGGGCTTTCTTGTGGCCCAGTTAGTTCGAATCTGTCTGCCCCCTAACCACTGACCGCCCATCTGCTGAATGGCGTTCTCTGCGTCCTGGAACAAAGAGAGAGTCTGGTTATCCCATCAATCTCACCTCTAGAGCCACAGAGCACAGTGATATGTGTCAAAATACCTAATGCAACTTCAAAAAGCGCCCTAAATTTTTAATACAACACAAGAGAAATGGTTCTGTTTTAATGGAGCATGTTTTATGATACCGTTCAAACCAAACCAATATCAGCAGAATTAACATCTCTCCATACTAACCCATTTGTTGAAGAAAGACACAAAGCCATAGCCTCTAGATTTCCCCGTTGCCATATCTTTCACGACACGAGCATCTCTGTGGACAAACACACCAACAGGAGCACATTAAGAAGATACAGCACAACACCAGTCTTGACAGCACTGTGTCTTGTACAGCATTTTTTATTTCATAGCTCACTTTCTGTGACATTCCCTCTGTGAATGTAGCTATGTAAGAATTCCACGTTTTTTTTTCTCTCTTAGTACCATTTGAAAGATGCAGGGTATAACAGGACTTCCTGTCCATTTTTCCTACGTCTGTCCTTGATTTAATAATCTCTCAGTAAATCTTAACTTGATACTTACGATATCCTGCCAAACGGACCGAAGGCAGCTTTGACGTCGTCTGTAGTTATTTCTGGGCTGAGGTCTCCGACGAAGACATGAAAGTGATCTATGAGGGAAAACATTTGATTTCAAGCTTTTATACTTTTCTGTGACATCCTGTCTAAAATTGCTGAGGATCATCATGGTGAAACCACGTTCCACACAACTGAAATGACCACCATTACTTAATATAAGAGCAAAATGCAATTAAATTTTTTTCCTGTGGTTTTCAACCTTTCAAAGTCATCATCATTTATGTACTTATGAAACTTTCAACCATGTGTACTTACTACTTGTGTCTTTTTTCTGGCTGGTTGGCGTCGTGGCCCAGTTGACTTTGACCTCCTGCAGAGAGGGGCAGAGACAAAACAGGCCAGGTGGGGTATGTTTATATCACTTACAGTAAAAGTTTGGTGGATCCGCTACAAGGATGTGTGTGATTTAAAGGCTGACTTTAAAGTACTGATAGTTATGGTATGATCCGGAGGGAGCATAAAGGCAATTATGATGGGAGGAGAGACAACAATACCTGCAGAAATTTGTGAAAATTTCTAAACTAATCTGCAGGGGTTGGGCCACCATGGCATTTGACCCTCCTCTTTATGCCCTAGCAATGCCTCCAGAAACTCAACTTTTGATTACACTGAGCAAGACTATTTTAATATTTTTTTAAGCCCCCCTGGTCCTTTAAATGCAGCAGCTTATGCTATGCTTATGTTTTCAAACCACCTTGCCATCTACATAATCTTAAAGATTGTATTGACAATACAGCGCTATCTTGTTCAGTGCACCCTTGAATTTTATTTGTAACATTAATGTATTTTTCTAAAACCTCACCTCAGCTCACCTGATGACAACAGTTATTACTTAGCTAACTAAGACCGCAGCCTCATACATTTCAAGACCCTTGGGTTTAAGAGGACATGATGTAACCAATTTCACCGACCAGGAGATAATACTCTGGCAATGAAAATCACTCTCTCTGATGTTTAAGACCTGATCTGGATACACCTATCTACTTAATGCAATATAAACACTACCTGTCTGCTGTTTTATCTTTTTTTTTTGTAGCAAGTCACACAACCATTATTCCCCACACCCAGAGCCCACCCGTCCCCACTCACCCTGTAGACACGATAGCTTACCTTACCCAATATTTTCCTTCCATTCATTGCTGCCAGTGAGGCAGCAGCATGCCTGTGGTCATAGAACTCCACAAAGCAGTACGGATCATTTCCAGCCGTCTGTCAACAGGGAAACAAGACAGATATTAAGTCCAAGGCAGAGGTGACAATTGAAGCACTGCAGATGGCCAGAGCCACCTCCTGCAGTTTGGAGTGTCAGGCCAGGTATAACAAGACTTTAGGAGGGAAATGATCAACATAGGGCATGTCTGTAGATTGAGACTTTCATGAGAAGCAGCTGAACGCTTCTGCACACAGACAAACAATATACAACTCACATCGACTATCATTTTACAGCTCTTGCAGGGTCCTATCTGCGTGAAGACCTGCAGGATGAGGGCCTCATTGACATCCCTGGACAGATTCCCCACATACCTGCAGACAAGAGGGGAGACAGAGACGGGGGGCAATTGAGTCTTTGTCAAACAGGAAGTAGCATGCAAACAAAGGCTAGTTAACCGGGCTAGCTACAACAACCCACAACAATTCAGTTTATTCACATGAAAACCGCACACACAAAGGGGTGCACAAAGCTGTAGTCAGCCTCGGGTGCCCCCCCAGCAGTGAACCGCGGTGGTCTCCTCTCCACATCTGACCCGGTCCGGCTAATTGAGCGTTGACGTGGCTCGTCGGCCGGCTAGCTGGAGGCAACGCTAGTTCACACGGGCCTCATGCTAACTGTGCTGGAAACTGAGAGAGCTTTAAAACAGCACACCAGCTGAACACATGGCTGTAAGCTGTAAAACACGACTGGACTGAGAGCAGAGCAACCCCTCGATGGAAACGCGTGTATTATTAAAAAGGAGCTGCGCTTGCATCTTGGATGCTAACGATAGCTAGCATTAGCCGCAGTTTCATTTTCAGGCGAGATGCGGTTCCGTCTATTTGTGGGCAAAATCAAACACAACTTTACGTTCACGTCGGACATGGTACCTGTATTGTTGCTTTTAGAAACCTCGCCAGTGTCGACACGAGGTGGTAGTGCGAGTGAAAAGCCCTGATTGTGACAAAATTACAAGCGTTTCTGTGTTTTAATTGAAACAACAACGTGGAAACATTAGTTACACGGAGCCTTCCCGTGCCAGCACATAGACGGGCCCGCTGCTACTCACAAGGTCCTGGGTTGATCGTCCTCCATCGTCAAGCTTTAGTGGTCGCGTCCTCACAGCTCTTTAATCCAATGACATACAAATGGTTTGGTGCTGGACGTGAGCCGGCGCGAACCTGAAAGCTATCACTCTCTGTTTTAATGTGAAATCAGAGGCCGGCCCTGCTCTCTCACACACACCGCAGACAGTCTGATGCAAACAATAGGAAGTTGAAGATGGCGGAGGAGCAGCGTCAGCAGCGTCAACCTGCGCGCTGAAATGAAGACTAAATCAAGCGCTCTTTCTTTCGCTCACACACACGCACAGAGATGTGCCTCCTCATCTGTTAGACAGGAGCAGTTCATATAACGAGTTTCACAGCTTTTCTCGGCTGAGCGGGATGGTATTTATACGTTATTGGTGGTCGTTGCTTTAGCGAACAAAGTGTGAACATGTAAAGTAAATCACAGCTGGCCACATCTGGGAAATATACATATAACACACGCACAGTGAAAACACAAGCCGAGCTAAAGTTTCAGTAGAGTTGACCGGTGTTTGATGCAGTTGATAGGTTATGTAAAGATATTGTCATATTTCCATATTCAACGAGAGTTAATGTGGCAAAATCCGTGCGCCGCCCGGGAATCGAACCCGGGTCGCAAGAATGGGAATCTTGCATGATACCACTACACCAGCGGCGCCGATGTAAAGATCTGCGTGGGGAAGATTTATCACCTTTAATCACCACATATATGTACAGAGGGAACGCTACTTATTAAATCATTAAAGAAAGGGCAACAGTTCCACAAGGTAAATAATGACTCTTATGTACATGTATATGCACATTTTATATGTATATAGACGGTGAGACAGTATTGCAATGGTGCACACTGCAAGGATGCTAAAATAAAGTAGAAAAGTAGAAAAACAACAGTGAAAAGCAATAACAACTTATTTCTGAGGTGACTGATCTCATTATCTCATCAACAAGCCAAAATGTTCAATACATCAGAATATACGTTTGAAATATTAAAGTTCACTGAAAAATTGTGGAGGAAGAACAATTGCTTATTGATAGATAAATGTATGATGAATACAGGAATAAATGAATACACAAATACACAAATAAAAGAAAGAACCATTCAATAATAAATGTTTAAATGGATAATGGTTGTAAATACATAAATGCTTAAATAAATAAAGTGAACAATTAATAAATGCAGAATCAAATAACAGCCATAGATAAAAGTTGGTAATTAGTCAGGACATGAAAATTTGTGTTGATTTCTGTATTTCTGTGTCAGAATGTTAATAGTTAGGTAGGAGATGGTGATCTCTACAGCAAGACTAATCACAGGTTAGATTGATTAATTTAATTAATGATCATTTTTATAAGCCATTGCAAATGATTGACCATCATTAGAAAATTATTTAGAGAAGCATGCACTCACCCACTATGATCAGTTGTGTCTGGATGGATTAGTGATATGGAGGTTGAAGTTGACCACACAGTGCTGTGTTGACCAGTCCTGCTGTAGAGGGTCGGACCTGCTGTGTCATCAACATACTGACAGATAAAGACATAAATCCTTGAAGCAGAGAGTAGAAATAGATTTAAGACACTTTATTAGTCATATCCTGACTAATTACCTAATTTAATTTCAGTATTTTTTTATGCATTGCTTTGTTAATTTTTTATCATTTACATATTGATTTATGCCTTTATTTAATTTTACTTTAGCATTTTTTTGTCCTCCATGTAATAATTCAGTTTAAAAATTAATCAGAGACAGAGTCATATCTCGTCTTGTGACACGAGTTTATCTTTTTATACATAACAAATCAAAGTAATACATTGTGCAAAGGCATTAATGTTAAATGTTGCTGCTCGACCGCTGGAGGGCGGTGTCGCTGCAGCCACACTGTCACAAGAGAAGACGAAGAAGAAGAAAAGGAAGACGAAGAATTACAGCGACGTCCTCTCAGTCGAAACAGAGCCACACTGCGTGGGAAATATGGCTTCCCCTGCTGGTTGTGAGCATTACGTGCGCAGCTGCTTATTGAAAGTGAGTGAACTTTTAAAAATGAAGCGTGTATTTTCGGTGTTACACGGCCGGCGGATTCATTTTGGTGTTGAGTGTGTGTCAGTGCAGCTTTGCAGTAATGGGCAGCTACTGTGCAGCTAAGAGAAAACACTCACAGCTAGCTCGGTAGATAGCAAGTCTCACTGCTGTAATGTGTTCAGTGTCTCTGTTAGCAGCTCAAGACTACAGAAATAATGAGGGCGGAAGAGTTTAGTGAGTATTGTGTTAACTGAGCCACCTACTCAATCACTGTGTCAGTCATACATGTTGGTTATGTATTACATTTCTACATCTAAAAGGTGATTGAAACTGTAATTAGACTTCTCTTTTTTCACATCTTCACCGCTGAAGGATCCCAAAGGAGTAAGTACAACCCCTCTGATGATTGACATGCCCATCATTCACCTGCCCATGTCCTGTGTGGTCTGTGTGTGCTGCAGGCCCCTTGCTGCGGTAAGCTGTATGTGTGCCGGCTGTGCCATGATGCAGAGGAGAGCCACCAGATGGACCGCTTCAAAGTCAAAGAGGTGCAGTGCTCCGAGTGTCACACGGTGCAGCAGGTAAATGACACACACCTGCTGGAGCAGGACCACGCACTGATCCTGAATGTCTCATATCCAAAGGTGCAGTCTGCTTTCTGGTCCAACACACGTTTTGTACAATAAAACGGCTGTCTGATGTGTGTGTACTGGAAAAAAAGAGCCCAGAGCTTAGTTCTCTGAATAACAATCAATTAGGCCTCTCCAGAATTGCAGCCTGCACCCTTGTATGTTCCATATGTATATACTGTGCTACGCTCACCTTAAAAAGAAAGTAAAAACAGTACAAATGTAAGATATCCCTCTTTCAGGCACAGCAGACTTGCCAGCAGTGTCATGTGCAGTTTGGAGAGTATTACTGTGACATTTGCCACTTGTTTGACAAAGATAAGAAGCAGTACCACTGTCTGCCCTGTGGAATATGCAGGTGAGCAATAGTAGAGTTTATGTCTTAAATACTTATCACAAATATTTGTTATAAGAAAGAAAAGTACAAATATCATGGCCTTTTTAATGTTGGACACAATGAATAATTGTCTTGCCACAGTTTCTCAAATTAACCGTCAAAGACAAGTCACATTAGTAGATCAGATTTTAGTTTTTTCAAATTGGCTGACACAAAAATCAGAGACAAAATGAAGTAACTTAAAACTTACACAAAGTTAGTCATGCCTTAGGTGAATACCATCTGTCTCAGTGTGTATTTCATCCCCTACAGGATTGGGCCCAGGGAGAAATATTTCCATTGTGGGAAGTGCAATCTGTGTTTAGCAAAGGATCTGCAGGGAAACCACAAGGTGATTATTATTCTGCACCTGTTTCTGACTGATAAACATCCTGTGTGTTGTTTATGAGTGAGCAAGTGTCCTCACTGCTGTGATTTACAGTTATTGTTTTCTGTTTCAGTGTGTGGAAAATGTGTCAAGGCAGAACTGTCCAGTGTGTATGGAGGTAATAAAATATGTAACATATTAGGGGATGGTGTGTTGACAGATGCTGGATTTTTATGCAGTCCATGACTTTCTCTACAGTTTAACATGATTTCCCTCTGTGTGCACAGGATATTCATACATCCAGAATTGGAGCTCATGTTCTTCCATGCGGTCATCTTTTGCACAAGTATGACTCAAGTATTCTTTGGTGTACAAGTAGCTCAAGGCTGCAGGATCAAATTGTGCATCTTTTCCTCTACATTTTCCTGTACATGAACCTGATAGTGATATATATATACTCTCTTAAAAAGACTCAATATTGCATCTGCTAAGAATGGAAATATGACATTTTTACAGAGATTGATTAAGTTTAATCATGCCAGATCTGTTTTGGCATAAAATCAATAATTACTGTGTTTGTTCACATTCTCTGCAGGACCTGCTTTGATGACATGGTCAGAACAGGGTATGTCTATTAAGTTAACTTAAATTCTTTCTAAAACTTTCTCCTGGTCATTGTTTTGTAAAATACATAAAAGTGAAACATCCTCTTGTTTCTTGATGTATCATTTATTTGGTAAGCATTTTCTGCATCCATGTGTGTGTTTGTGTGCTATTACATAACAAGGTTACAGCTGACTTTCTCCTGTACGCCGATCATCATGTAAATGAGAGTTCTGGAGAATGCTGATTTCTCTGTCATGTGCATGTTTCTTTAAACCACACAGGGAAAGTCAAAGCTGGACAATGGATTAAAGGAAAAATGATTGCACCCACTGATGTGGCCTTTTAGTCCAACTGAAATTGACACATGGCTCATTTCCACCACAACATTTGACTGCTTGTTAATTTTCGACACATTCTCATTTCAGTCTGCTACAACACAGACATACATGTAAAAGGAAAATTGTTAGTAGCATCGCAGGTTCACATTTAAAAATAAGTAAGCAGCAGTTCTAAAATAACCTCGGGGGTAGATTATAAATCTAGATACTCCTGTGTGTGCATGTGTTAACTGTAACCACAGTAACCATGTCACTTGAGTGCATGTAAACGCCTGTTTTTGTGTGTGTGTGTGTGTGTGTGTGTGTGTGTGTGTGTGTGTGTGTGTGTGTTTTTTTTTTTTTTTTAATCCACATGCAGATGCTGCAGACGGTTTCACTGAGATACCAGGTTACCTAAGGGCATGGCAAGGTACAGAGTGGTGAGGCCTTCCACTAAATGTAATTGTTTTTTGTTTTTTTTCCCTCGTTTTAGAGCATATCGTTGCCCTCTGTGTATGCACTCAGCCTGGAACATGGAGGATCACTGGGTCCAGATAGACAAAGAAATTACCCAGTCACCGATGCCCACTGAATACCAGGGTGCTACTGTCAAAGTAAGACCTCAATAATACACTAAATTGCACCTATACACATATACTATTCAATAAAAGTGACTATAATAATTGTGACTGCTACAGGAATAGTAGACGGAATGATAGTAATCATCTAGTACTTTTATTTTTCTTCAATACAGATTATATGCAATGACTGCCAAGCCCACTGCACGGTGCCTTTCCACGTGCTGGGGATGAAGTGCAGCGAATGTGGTTCTTACAACACAGCACAGGATGGAGGACTCATCCAGGAGCCTCCACAGCAGCGCTCAGAGCAGGACACAGAGAACGATGCTGAAACAGACACTGAGCCAGAGCAGCAAGATCAACCTCAGTCACCCATGGCGCATTAGGACTGCAGACAACCACAATGGGTGACATTTATACTTTAGACCAGAGATCCCCAACCCCCGGGCTGCAGACGGTATCAGGCCGCAAAGAAAGAATTAAAAAAATGGTTATATTTCTGCTTTATTTATGGGTTTTAATGCTGTATTTTATTTACTAGATATTGGTTTCATCTGTTCTTCTCCCCGCACTTGACAAGTCACTGGCTTGTTGCAGAGAAACAAGCGCACGGTTCCCACTGATTCTGTCTTTGGAGAATTTTAATGCATAATTTAGCATTCTGATGTGGTACCATATGTATATTATTGTCATCATTTAATCGTTTAATTGAATTTAAATATGCGATTATACCCCCAGTGCACTCCCAACTCCCACCCCCGGTCCATGAAATTCTGTCTGAAGCAGGAGTGAAACCGGTCCGTGCTGCAAAGAAAGGTTGGGGACCGCTGCTTTAGACTGTCGGCTGGTGCACTTACATGTACTAACATACACTGAGTGTAACAGTAGAGTCAGACAGTGTTCCTAGATTGTACATATTACAAAAAATCCATCTATCCATCATCTTTTCTCTACCTTCTCATCTTCATTTCCCAGCATGCACTGGTTGAGATGAATGGTACACTGTGGGCAGGTTGCCAGTCTATCACAGGACTAACATACATTCACACAAATTACACAACAGGTCATTTAGAATCATAGTTCATCTGACCCCACAGGATGGTCTAGCTGGGTGGGGGCGAGAGTCTAACCACTACAGCTACACTGCAGCTGTGGTACTGTAACTAAATAATGAGCAGGTTAACTACTTCAAATAGAGTGTTGGTGAATGTTGTATAGTGTTAGATCAACTGTGACGGCTGGCTGCTAAATTCAGAGACTGCTCTGTAAGATGTGTGAGCTCCTCACTGCATCTGCCAGTGTGACTACACTTCACCAGTTTTAAAAATGTGTCAGTCACAAACAAAAATGAAACCTCACCAATCAAAGTATTATGTGTGCGAGTACACACACAGGTTCCTACACAGGTACTTAAAAATAGATTGAGAAGTTGTAGAAAGATGGAAAGACTCTATGGTAAGAAGTCAGAGCAGTGCAGATGTTTCTGTCCATCTGAAAACTATCCTTTTCCATTTAGCAATTTTGCATTTACATTAATAATCAATACTAAAATTGATTAAATTAGTAAAGTTCTTCAGATAGTATCTGTTAAATTTGTGTTAAAGGCACACACTGTGAAAAAAGTAGTAAATAAATAGCCTGATCAACAAAATCCAAAACACAGGCTGACGGGTCCTTTACTTATTTTACGGTTTGTTTTTTATTTCATTTTTAATCCTGTGATATCTAATTTTTTTAACATCAGTTATGTCATAACATAACATACATAAGCATAAGTACAACAGGCCTGTAACCTAAATAATAATATAAAATTGTCATTGATAACTGAAATAACTCATTAGATTGTTCAAAAAATATCTGACTGGGCCTTTCCCCAATTAATTATGTTCTGAAATGTGGCAATGGAAATCTGTTCTATGTTTTGAATAAACTTATGTCAAATAAAAACCACATGCAAGGAGAGTAGTTCCTTACATACAGTACTGTCATTTCTGGTATGTCTGCTGTGACACAAGGCCCCCACTTATGGTACTATGTGCTTTTTGTGTCTTTGTTACCTGCAGGTGTAAAGTTGGTTACCTTTACAATGACAATAATACAAACTTCCAATAAACAACATACTTTGACTAAACATTAGTGTATTGTGTTGTCTTCTGAACCAGCAATTAAATTAGAAATAAGAACATTAGATTGCATCACATTTTTATTTTTCAGCTGCTCATATGAATACATTTGAGGTTTTGACAAATCAACAGCGCTTCAGGTTTACTGTTGGAAAGAGTTTAAACATTTCTGTTGTATTTATATAGCAGTCACACATACTAGCACCATTATAATAGAATTACCACTGATGGTGGAAATGTGACAAAATAAAAGCCAGATACAGAGATGGCCAACAAATGTAAAAGTGTAGTTTGAGTAGGATATTTAGACTTGATATTACAATAATAAAGTAAAGACAACATACATGACAATAACACGACTGTGGACATAAAGCTGAAAAGGATCACTATTTTTGTTGGACTTAAATACTATCACCTCGCGGTGGAGCTGGCTCAAAAGTTGCAAACTGAAATGTGAAACAAACAGGAACACCAGTCAGGGCAGTTTGGATGGTGATTGGCAGGGGTGGGGCTGTGGAGAATGGTGGAGGTGTTTTAATGATGTGTGGAGGGAAGGGTGGAGTGGCACCCTGGGGGAATTCTTGGTATGTGGTGCTGGTGGTGGCTTGCGGTGAGTTTGTGCCCCCAATATCTTTGATTGCATCGGTTTGTGTGAGCCCTGGGTGGGTGTCTGGTGGAGCGTGTGCAGTGTCAGTGTGAATTGAGTCCTGTGCTGGATCAGAATTGGGCATATCCTGAGAAATTTCTACGCCCAGAGCTGTTTGGGAAGGATCATCTGGCATGAGTTGCAAAGCATCCGCATCAGTGGAGGTCTGGGGGTCCTCGAGACCCGGCAGGGAGGAAGTATCGACCATGGCTGGAGAAGTCCCTGCGTCTGCGGAGGGAAGTTGGGCTGCAGTGTTTGCGGAGTTAGTCTCCTCCACAGTATTTGGCAAGTGTGTCTCTGTGAGCACTGGATCCAGGGGGTCCTGTGAAGGCTCAGCATGAGCGGCAGTCTCTTCTGATGAATTCAACTCACTGGAGTCTGACGTCTCGGATGAATCCTCACCCTCAGTTAGACAAACCTGTTTTTATAACAAGAAATGTTCTTAACATTTGTCACACACACAAGTTCTCTTTTAGTTTATTATAGTGGTGGTAGAAGAATAGTAGAGCTACTCACTGGTTTAGACAACGCCACAGTCATCATGAGGACAGCACAGAGTGCAGACATCAGAACTGCCATGCTGTCTTTCCTGTATTTGCTTAAACAAATAAACCATAAGCACAATATTGGTGAATGTACTTTATCTGCTCCATTACATTGCAGAGGGAAGTCTACAGTTTGTCATTATTTTGCTTATATTACACACAATTCTTTAAAGAAAAAACATAAGTGTCTAAAATATGGTGACTGATCTACTATCTAGTTTGGTTGATGGAGTCCTTAAAGTTTTATTTTCCTGTAGAAAGTGAAAGACTGCATGTTTTAGTAATACTTTCTAAAATCCTATTCTTTAATTGCTTTATTCCTCTGTTTTCATATAGACATCTCCAGAACATTTTACATTTTCTAACAAAATTCTTTAAAAGTGTATTTTAATTACAAAAAGGTAAAAATATTTTAACCACTCAGCAAATTTTTTTTGCTGCAAATTTTTTTAGGACTCAGACAGAAATGTCCTGATAAGATTGAGGGTTTAAACTTCCAAGAAATGGGGTTAAAATCCACTCCACTTTAAGCAGCTACAACAAATATCTATATGATGCACATAATGCACGTTATACAGTTTGCATAGTGAACATTCTTACTTCCTTTCTTTTGAATTTTAAGTAGGGATCTGAAGTCAACACTCCAATTAAAATAATTTTTAAAAAAGCACCTTAAAGAATTTCATGAAGAAATGAAGATGTCTTTACACTAAATGTGAAAATGATCCTTAGTAAGCAAAGGTGAAATGTGAGAATATTCAACTGTATTATTTCAAATAATATCATATTCCTGTTTAAAGACCTACCTTGATATGAGTGTCCTCTTAACTCTGCACACCAAACGGACTCGGAAGACTTATTCTGAAACGACTCAACTCTGCCAAAGAAACAGAATAAATGCTCATTTCGTCTAAGCCCTGCACTGGCATCTTTTTATATGGCTGTTGATATGTGTGGGTACAATAAACTGGTAATCCATCATTTAGTTTAGGTCCTTAGCATTATTCACTACAGTGCTAACTCTCGAACAGTCCAGACTAAATAATTATACAGCCCATTCACAGTGAAATTAGAGAGTGCTAAGAATTCTTAAGGGGTAGTAAGAGAATAAGTACACCAGAAGTGCCTATTCATAAGCAGAGTAAACAAGAGTTTTGTGGTTTGGGTGTAAACAATAGGCAGAATCCGGTTTAGACTTTAAATGCATGTCAACAGAATTTCTTGGTAATGTCTCATCACGTACGCTCATTATACTAACTGCAACAAATGTCACATCATATGGAAACAAAAGATTATTTCATTTTCTTCTGTTTCCTCAGTCTTCTGTCTAGTTACCATACCATACTGTTGTTGTGCCTTACTAATAAACTAGTCAGAAAAACTCACTAGTTAACTAGTCAAAGCTAAATTGTCCATTAGTTGTAAGAGGTGGAGGTTTCTCCTTTGCTGGTGGTCTGGACCTCTCTGATGTTACCGACTGTCCTCCCGACACCATCCACCATTTAACAGTATGAAAATGCTCATGACAAGCGTGAACAACTTCAGCCTCATAACTCTGACAGTCCATGTCAGAAATTCAATATCTGGTGGTCTAACCGACAGTAAACAGTGCTGGAATAACTTCACAGGAAACAGTGGAAAATGCAAACCGTTTATTTAAAACGTTGCTCGTTCATAAATCTGCGTCAGTCGACACAAAAAACCACTTCCTGCAAGGAGAGCAGGTCAGACCGTCATTCCACAAGCACAGCAACATAAATTGGGAACCTGCTACTTTTGTGGAGTTTCTGGGAGGTCCACCTCTGGTTTCTCTGTCTGTGCTGGGGCACTTTGTGTACTCGGGGTGTTCTCGGCTTTGTTCTCCAGGTCAGTCATTCTAGTTTCTTTCACTGCTGCTGGACTTGCTCTCCTGCAGGAAGGGAATACAAAAATGTAGTCCAGTGCTCCATCTATAGTTAACAATGAATACATACAACATTATATTTTAACACTGCACATAAATAATATGTAGTACATTCACATCAACCTCCCAGAAAAAAATATGTCTGTCTTCATCTCTACATCTATATTCAGGCAGACATTCATAATCCCACCAGGATAGGTTATGGAAGCTTTGGTGGTCCCCTAACTATTAATTTAGTGCCATTGTCCACTCATCATGGTATCATCATCACTAGGTGCTTGTTCGCATACCAATCAGTACAGCTTTACACAGCTGAAGAGCCTTGACTGAAAAAAAGTTGAAATTTGTAAGAAATGTAATTCCAAGCCACAGACCAGGTCTATGTTTAATAATTTGACAGGAGATTTTCATTTTAATTAGTTAATGTGACAAACCTTATGTTGGCACTCTTCCCCTTTTTAACCACCACTGCTATCACAGCAATGACCACCGCTGCACAGAGTCCTGCAGCACCGTAGACAATGGGACCCTGTATGGTCTTCAAGAGGTTGTCTTGACAGGATTCACCCCTGTAGCCCGGTGAACACGCACACGTAATGTCTCCTTTAGTCTCCACACAGCGGCCGTTGCCACTGCAGTGTCTTTGGCTGCAATGCTGGGCGTCGAGGTTCCTGAGCTGACCGCTTACATTCAGGGTGCTGTTCAGACCAGTGACCTCTATGAGAGGAGGGAGAGGTGAGGGAGGATAGGGGCTGTGGGGCTCAGTGAGAGCAGGAACCTTGGATCCAGACCACTGCTTCAGACTGACACCTGAGGGGGAAAAAAGGGACAGTCTCAGACAAATATCTATGCCATTTTAGTATAAGATGTTTTTACATCTACTTCTTCTATTCTGATTTTCTCCTCTTATTGCTCTGTAAAGAGGAGGTACAGAGACTCACAGTTCTCATCAGAGTGGTCATAGCAGTCAACATGTCCGTTACAGAATTTCTCAACAGGCTGGCATGAGATTTGATCCAGACAGGGCCTGTTACCATCTGGGCAGTGCTGCTCAGGTCTGCAGTGTGTGGCGTTCACAAGAATGTGGTCATGAGCACAAGTGCATGTCCGACCTCCTGGCGTGGCGAGGCACAAGTGCTGACAGTTTCCATTGTTTTCTGTGCATAGGTTTGAACCTGTGAGACATAAGTCAGTAGACTGGCTGTTAGCTGGAGTTTGTAATGTTTGGCGCTAAATGACATTTACCAACTCAGCACTCTTGCACATCTAAACGGTCATGGGATGTGGTTCTCTCTCTTACATACCAATCTGACTGGACTTGCTGAATGCTTTTAAGCTAACCACTTCTGTGCCGACTTCAAACCACAATTTGTTTTGTTGCTGCTCATCCCTATACCAGAGCCTGGTTTTGTCTGAAAGACAGAAATCAACACAAAGTTAAAGCAGCTACAATAGAGGTCTAAGAAAACAATTGTTACTGAAAAGGTCAAGCTATGAGCTGCAAGCTGCAAACATTTTACAACACTATGACACTGGTTGTATTTTAGACTTCAACTAGAGATGCAGACATTGTCTTTTAGGCGGTCATTTAAAGAAATATGAACAGCACCACCTCCTGGTTGTTGGTATACCCAACATGGCAAAAGGTGTCATTTCATTAAGTATATATTACATGAGCTTTTACCACTGACAGTCATCCAGAGCAATGTATCATCACTTAAAGCTACAGCAGCCAGGCCATCTGCAGTCTTCAGCTCTTCGTGCCTAGATCCATCAAGCTGTACAGAGACAATGGTTCCTAAACCTAGGGAAGACTCAGAGTTATTGCTTTTCTAATACAACAAACTGCAGGAAAATACATCCCACACCCATGTTCATCCCAAAAACAGATCAACTACACAGGACATTTGTAAAAACATTTCTTACCTGTGTCAGCCCAGTAAATTGTTTCCCCATTACTGGAGAGGCCCAGAGATGTGGGATGGACAGCATCCTTCCAGACAACACTCCGCTTGGCACCGTCCATGTTAGCACACTCTACAATAGCCACAGTACCTACGCCCTGCAGGCCCAGGTTGGTGAAACAAACTCTTCCACTGGGAGGGTGGAGAGCAATGGACTCCACTCTACCAATACCTTCTCTTATGACAACAGCAGTGTGTGCAGTCGTGGTGGAGGTGACCTGTAGGCGGCGCTGCTTGTTGCTGCTCCAATAGACGTTAAGTGTTACCCAGTCCAGGGCCATGGCGGTGATGGTGTCTCCCAGGAGTTTTAGAAGCTGGCCCTGTGGGGACAAGTCCGAGTCCTTCAGCCTGAAGGAGCTGAGTGAAGTTGTGCCATCGTCTGTCAAGAACAAGGTTTGGTCACGCAGTCTGTAATCCATGATGGCTGCCTCATTGACGCTTGGCAGCTGCAGGGCCAGGTGTTCAGGCCAACCCTCCAGTTCTACTGCTGTGTGTCGGGACTGCAAGTAGATCTACAAAAAATAATCAGGGATGGTGATTCACATTTTGTATACACAAACAAATGTATATTTTCATACACTGATACATAGCCTGTGTGCAAGTGCAAGATTTGGCCACCTTAAGTACACCAGAAATAATTTACTCTGTTGAGTTTGTTCAATTATCCTATTTTCTCTCACTTGATCTTTAATGCTAAGTTGACTTTACCCATTTGAATAAGAGTAATATAGTAAATAGTACAGCTAAGTACAGTTTTTCTCTGTAGATGAACAGCATTGAGACAATAACCAATCCATTACACGTAGTCCATACTGAGATCACTGCTACTTCTATTGCACTGTTTGATGTCAATAAAAGACTTTGCACCCCTATTCCCCAAGCAATAACTCTACCCTGTAGAGGCAGGTTGTCTGCTGGGCCTACAGTATTCCTGGCAGCCACATCAGGAAATCCTGACCCTCATGTGCTGTCTGCCATCAAAAGACATTTTCCAGAGGAAGGGGGGATTTACAAAGGTTTTGAATGGCTTCATTTGGGTGACAGTCAAAAATCACCAGTCAGTGTCTTACTGTGTAAAAACTTTATACAAATACTTTATGGATATAACACACATAATTCAATAGGAATATTTCAGTAATAGTACACCATTCAGCAGCAAAATAAACTTCAAGTATTAAAGTAGTAGCATCATTAGATTATGAATACTGAAGTATTCAAGAACTGAAGTACTTTATAAACTGTTAGCTGGTTAAAAAGGTCAAAATGCTTTTTTGCAATAGTGAGAAAACTTAAAAAAAAAAAAAAAAAAAAAAAAAAAAAAAACAGTCACTCAAACCACATCTGTGCTTGTGGCACACTAATGCCCTGTCCTGTGTAGGGAAGACAAGACATAGCTGGTGTCCTGTAGAGCCTGTGGTGACCTGGAGCATCCCTCCTTCAGTAACTCCATCTGGGCTGACGCATATGCTGGGGAATGGCAACAAATGATTAAATCACATCCATTGCCATTATAGTTGACTCATGGACTGACTTATAATATTTAGGCGATTACTGAAACTACTATCTGTATGATGATTAATAGGACAAACTAACCAGCCACCTACCTCTGGTAGTGAACCACATGCACACTTGACCATCACTGGTTTGAGCAACTTCTCTGCTGCCATTGCAGCTGAAACGCTGGTCGGCCAATAGAAGCCTGCAGAAAAAAGTGGGATGTGCAGTTAAGTTGTACATATGTGAATAAACCCAAATTTGAGACAAAATATAAAACATTGACAAACTAATTTTTCTGGTATAGTGAGGTAACACTGCCACCCTGTGACCTAAAAGCACTGTCAGCCATTGACAAGACAAAATATTCAAATAGAATAAATACCTTTGTTCCCAGTTTATTAGGTACACCAAGCAACTAATACTGTCTGATGCAACAGGCACACAATGAATTCTATCATGAAAGTTAAAATGTGTTTTGTTTCAGAGAGCAATTATTCAAATGTATGGTCAGTTTTGATTGATTGAGGCTATTGAATTGTCAGGTGCAATAATGAGAACATGTTTTGTCTGTCCAGTTTATATCAATAAGATTTGTGATGTTGTGTTAGACTGTATTAGTTTTAGCCATTTATTCTTTCACCATCATATTAACATGCTGTACATCCCAAGCATTTCACTCCCTCATCCTGCACTTAACATCCTTCCACTGCAACATCACTCTCCAGTTTGATTGCTACAGCTAATCCTGCATAAATACATTTTGTTTTGATGTGACTAGAATGGTCTACATATATGTACGATCTGACAAATAAAGATTCTTGATTGGTCACCTTGACTGATATGCATTTGTTACAGTCATAAGGCATTTGTTCAGGTTTTTACTCTTTATCTTGAAAAAAAATTGTTGGGCTGAAATACCAGATGAAAAATACATAGAGCTTGAGAATTTAACACTTTTCAGAACAATTTTTGTTGTGTTACATCAATGACATACATTGTTCTTACCACACTGGTTATGCGTGTTATATTATAAATAAAGTCACCAAGCCATGTAAATAGACTTTAGAGTTCTCATGTTAACAAACCTACAGATTGTTTCCTCTCTTATGGCAGCTTTTAGTATAAAGGATGCTAACACTAGCTAACATTAGTGTTAGCCATTAGCCTCTGTCTTAGCTGGTCGCTAACTTACAAACAGTTTCGCATGTAGCTTCTGGTTAATGAAATCATTATCCTGAAGAATTTGGAAGTTAGATGTTAGAAAATGTGACTTACAGTGCACAGTTGACGTTTTCGTCGAGTCAAGTTTCTGACGGATCTACAGGCGGCAGAACCAGCAGCTGCACCTGATGGAGCCGCTGTGTGGGCGGCGGGAACCGCAGCAGCTGGCCTCAAAATCCCATCCTGAACTCCATATCGCGGTAAAGGTAATCCTCCAGCGTAAAATGAGCGCCTCAAATGACCGCGTTTCATAACAAATGCAAAGTAGTAAAGTAAAGTAAAGGCCGCTCAGACTCACTACCACCTCCTATCGCTCATCCAGTGCAAGCAGAGCGGCGAGCAACGACTCCTTTATGTGACATTGTGACGTAATGACACAATGTTGGAGTGTTTTTAGGGGCACCGCTGAAACGGCCACCTTCACTTCTGATTTTGTGCCTTAATGTTTTGCAAAACATGTTAAATACTGCATTATCTTTTCAAATACATATTTTCAGACATTATTAAGCATAAATCTACAAAAAAATAACCTGCAAGTTGCTCTTTAAAGAATAGTTCGACACTTTGGGAAATACACTTAAATGTGGCCGGAGTCAGCAGATAGTTTAGCATAATGACAGACCACGAGACTGGCTCTGTCCAAATAAAAATAAACTGCCAGCACTTCTACAGATCACTAACTAACACACTAGGTTTTTATCCATGCATAAATGTGAGTGTAAAAATGACAACTTGCCATTTCACCCCATGTTATGACCATGTCTTGGTAACTACATGCAATAGCAACTTCCCCTACTCACTGGAAGGTTATGTGCAAGACTATTTCCTGCCCAGTTTCCTTTGAACAAAGCAAACTGTCCATTTTCTTTGAGCTCCAGGTTTTGTGTTAAGCAAAGCTAACTGTCTGCAGTTCTCTATTTACTGTACAGATGTACAGAAAAATAATGCATACAGATATACAAATCTATGTATATGGCTTTCTTTACATTAAATTCTGCTAAACCTATTAGACTTAGTGTAATTAAATTAATGCAAAACCTGGGTGACTGTGGAGGGAGACAGCATCAGCAGGAATGCTGAATTGACCAGGCTGGAGCAGGACAGGCCATCCTCAGACAACAACAGCCCAGAGGGACACTTGCATACAGCCTTGGGTCCTGGGGCCAACACACACATGTGGGAACAGGCCATTTTCTTACATGGGTTCTCTATGCCCATCTGGAGCAACGGGTGAACGATCTGCAAACCGAGCAAGGAACAGGAAACAGTCACACACATAAAAGGTGATCCAGATTCAGGTAATGTCTTTAGTCTACCTCTGTACTACCAGGTTCATATCTACTTGCATCTAAACAACATTTAATTCTCAACTATTTTCACCTTCACACCAAAAGGTTGTCTGGGTCTTTTGAGGAGAACTTGACGGTTTTTGCCAGAGATTTTATGAGCAGCCTGCACCACTCTCCTCTTGGCATCAGACCAGTAGAGCATGTCATTGAACACTGCCAGGGAGAACGGGTTGGTGGTCTCTTTCATCTGTAGGATCTGAAAATGACATTTAGACGCAAACATTAAAGCCTAACAGACCAAGTAAAACTTGAGTCACAGCCATCAGCCATTTTTACATGAAGTTTCATCATTAATGCTTAGATCACAAGAAAAAAAATTCCCATAAAGTGGGGTACTTGGTTTAGCATGAAGTTGTTGTGTTTAAACAAATTTAAGAGTCTGAAACAAGCTTCAGGACTGATGCATGTAAGTAAATCTTTTCCTCAATAGCTTAAGCAAGACAACACCTCTTCCAAAAAGAGTTTACCCGGATGTCCTCTCCGTCCAGTGTTGCAGAGCCAATCGCCCTTAGTCTTTCATCTGTCCAGTAGACTCTGTCAGAGGTGGTGTCCACAGCCACACCGCCCGGCCAGCCCAGGCTGGAGTTCACTACTGCTGTCCTCTCTGACCCGTCCATGCCAGCACGCTCTATCTTCACTACATTACCTATTTCTGTCCAGAACATCAGCCTGGCAGAGAAATTAAAGACCGTGAATTTACAAAAGTTTATATAAAAATAGTTTAGAGAGTGAACTTAAGTCACGCTCACCCTTTTTGTGGAAGCAGGGCCAGAGAGCGAGGCTGGTCCAGGTCTTCATCCAGAATGACGCTGTGGTTCAGTGACTTCACAGTGCTTGTGGTCAGTCTGATGGCAACAATCTGACTGCTCACTCCATTGATCCAGTACAGGTTCCTCCCGAGCCAATCCACAGCTACAGAATCAGCACGGACACCTGTAGAAAAAAAAAATTGCCATCTGGCATCTTGAGGAGGCATCATAGTATTATAGGATTTATGAATACCTATTCCTCTGATCCAATACATGTAGATGTCACCTAAAATAGTCCAACCACATTTGTGTTGCACCAACCTTTAATCAGAGTCCCAGTGGTCTTCTGGTCCAGGGAGGACCACTTTATGCTCTCTGTGTCCAGACTGACCCAGAAGACTCTCTGCTCTCTCCAGTCGTAGTCCAGGGAGAGAATGGCCTTCTTGGCAGAGGAGGACAGTACATCTAGGCTGCCGCTACGCAGGCCAAACAAGAAGAGGTCTGTTTGGACCGATGACAACAGGAAGGGTTCTCCTGAGGGAGGAGAAAAGGAGAATCATTATGGTGGTATGTTATTTCAGTGGGCCCTCTAGTGATTGATTGTCTATTTTTGTGAGTATATTTTTTTAAGTACAGTACCACAGTGTGTTCTGTTAGTATGTTATGTACTGACAGTCATATATATATGGTTGGAACATACATTTCCCTTTGTGTTCCCTGAAGGGAGAAAAGCATCCCAACAGCTTTGGATACAAATCTAACATTTCTTGTTATTATAGTGACAGTTCTTTTTAAACATGCCATTACAGTGCAGGTAGTGGACAAGTGTTCTTACAAACTTGTATGAAGTGAAATCAGATTTAACTGTTCCTTTTTGACAAAATAAAGTGTAGCTGGAAAATAGCATGAAAATATCGAAATCACTCCAATGTCTGTTTGCCAAATATGAAGCTATAGATAGAAACTGTTAGCTTAACATAAAGTACACATGAATCAAATCATTGCACTGGACAGGTAGTCCAGGATATACATTGCAACATTGTGTAATATTCATTTGAGAAAATCATCTATTACAGGTAAGACTTTACCTGTGATCTTGCAGTGGTGTCCTCCTGCCTCCATTACGTAGCCCGGGTGACAGTCGCATTGGTATGAGCCTTGATTGTTGATGCACAGCTGACTGCACACACCTGGGCTCCGGCCTTCACACTCATCAATATCAGCACAGGTCATCCCGTCCTCCATGAGCCTGAACCCTTCTGCACAACGACAAAGCTGCATAGCCAGAACCAAGTATTAGTCAGTGGAGCTGCATCATTTACATTACACACTCAGCAGTCATATAGCATTTACTTTATAAAAAACATTTAATAATTTAATGCATTTCTTTATTTCTTCCTATTTTAAGTCACCAGTTACAAAACTTTGAGTGTGCCTGAAGTAAGCTCATCAAGTCTCACCGTTCCCTGGGGTGTGCTGTAGCAGCTCTGAGAGCAGCGCTGGTCATCTGCCTCTGCACAGTTTATCTGGCAGCTGCCTCCCTCATCAGAGCCATCTGCGCAGTTGGTAATACCGTTACACACCAGCGCTGGATCCAGGCACTCCTGGCTGCCACACTGGAACTGGTGAGGGAGGCAAGTTGCCAGCCCACCTAACAGACACAGACACTCTTCATGTATAATACAGAATTTTGTGGTTATTCAGCAACATTTTGAAATGAAAATTGTAAGCTCTAATAAGTTTTATTTTTGTCTTAACCCTGACTGTTCCACTATAAACTAACTACATGTAGCCAAATACATCAATTTGCTGAATACTCAAGCATCTTGAAGGAACTGAAAGTAAATTTAAACTTTCAGAATGTATCCTAGTCTCAGTCATGTTTTTGTTAGTATCCATTTAGTTAATGCACATTTTACAGCCAAGTTTGAATTTCATTACCAGAATCACTTAAGATGTCTTTTTGGCTTTCCCACCAGATGCACAGGAAATAAAGAGGGGATTACATGCAAGAATGAATCCCCATCTGAATTCAAACTATAGATGCTGCACTGAGCCCCTGAGTGTGCCCCAGTTTCACTTACAAATAAGCGTTGTTTCCTTTCTTCAACTACTCACATTCAGTTTCATCACTGCCATCATCACAGTCCTTTGTGCCGTCACATCTCCAGGCTGTAGGGATACACTTTGTCTCGAATTTGCATGGCCACTGGAACTTACCACAGTTCAATGGAGCCACAGGACAATCCTAAAGGGGAACCAATTGCAGTCACTGGCTTCTAAACTGGTCCTTCACAATTTAAACTTTTGATTTTAAAACTGCATTTTCTGTTCTGATGCTGACCTTTGAGTAGCAGAGTTGTATAAAAAAGAAATTAAAGATTAAGCTATACTACAGTCCTATTATGTTAGATCAAAATCACATCATGTCACATGTTTCCACATGCATTCCATAAAACAAACTCTGGTCCAAACCAGAAAAGTTATATGCAGCCTGCTCTTGAAAACTCAGGGAGAAAGGTTGAAATAAAATTAAATGTAAGAAAACCTCTTGTCCAACAAACTTAGGCTGTTGCCTTTGACATCCACCTTTTCATCTGTGCCATCTTTGCAGTCCAGATCTCCGTCACAGACCCATTCCTGCACCAGACACTCCTTGCTCTGGGGGCAGCGGTGTTTGGTGGTGCAGACGGGCGGGTTGGTGCAGCTCTCCTCATCCGAGCGGTCTCTGCAGTCTGGGTGACCATCACAACGCATTGTGGCCGAGACACACTGGCCACTGGTACACTTGAACTCAGTGGCACTGCAGTCCTCATCAGCTACACAGAGAGAGGATGGAGGCATAATTCTCAAAAACACTCTACACAAGCTGATAAATACAGCAACATTCATTTTAATTTCCCTACTGATTGACAACGTACCACAGTTTGCCTCATCACTGCCGTCCCAGCAGTCTCTCTCCCCATCACATAGGAAGCTGCTGGGAATGCAGCGGCTCTTGTTGTCACATTGGTGAGTGCAGCCCTCCATGTGCGGGGTGCATTCCTGTTCATCCGAGTGGTCCTGACACTGAGCCACTCCATCACACACCTGGCTCTGCTCTATGCACTTCTTTCCATGAGCACACTGAAACTGATCTGCAGAGGACACATGGCAGGATCAGGATGCTGGCAGGACTGGACTTACAATTGGGTTTCAAATTGTGTGCTCCCATCTTTAGTGGATTTAACTGTTCTCCCCAAATATGTAAGCACCTCTAACCAGTACATAACTTCTGCATGCATAATGTTATGCATGTTCACCATTTGCCCCAGTTCCTTCCTTATAGTGGCAACATAATTCATCGTAGTTTAAGATTCTTGTTTTCACTGCATTCACTTCATCTCAGTGCATAGAGTAGCCGTAAAGTTGCCTCTGCACCAATAACGCTCAAACAGCCTGTGCCCTATTACACTTTGGAGATTTTAACTTTTCCTGAAAAATAAAAATGAAAGTGAACACTACCACTAGAGGGCAGTGAAGTCATATTCTTATTCATATACAGGAGCTCAGAGCCACATGAACCAGCAGATTACCCATTTCACATTCTGATAAACATTTATCCTCATCTGAGCCATCTCTGCAGTCTGCTTGTCCATCACAGACATGGTTATAGAGGACACAGTCCATGTTGTCTTTGCAGGATTTTAGCCCAAACGACACTTGATGGTGGTCAATGAGCCAACAGAAGCAGCAGGCACAACGGTTGCAATAGTCTGCTTTGTCATATCTGCCCTCCTCTTTGTCCTCTATTGCAGATGCATTTAAATCACTGAGGTGTTTGAATACCAAATTAAATACTAGAGCGTGACTAAAGGCCACTGATTGTTTTTTTTTTTGTTCTGTTGAACTGTATTGCTTTATACAATTTTTCATTAATCTTGCCCTCAGTGATATAAATGGAGGTGGACCAGAACAATGCACCTGTCACAATATTATAACTTCAACTGTTGAATTCGACTACATTTGGTTTACTTTGGTGAACCTTTTTTTAAAAAAAAGACTCTCTGCCTTGCATTTGGTTCAAGTGTCCATTGAATTCTGTTGTCATATGAAAGCTGTGTCTCTATATAAATTCAAACTTCATAAATGAACACATCATTCAGTTTAATGAGTGCCTTTTTCACTGTATGCAAACTTTTACGAGGTTAGCCTTTGATGATGAAGGAGTTTGTGGTTCTTTAAATGGATCATCCTCTAAGTTCTTAAACTGCACAAAATACTGCAAGAATACTGATCCAAATCAGTCCATTTACAAGTGTTATTAAGGTACGTTGAAATAGATATCATGAGGTACATTTAATTTATCATAGCCAATAAATTAGGCAGAATTCAAAACTTTTCAGTGATGGTCATAACTCAGTGATTCACAGTCCTGTGTAGGCCAAATATCAGATATAAAATCTCGAGAAAGTAAAATGGATTGGAGTAATGTTTGACTCCAGCACATTTTATCTGTGGATAAACTCCAGTACCTTCAGTGCACTCTGACATGCAGTCTTCTTCATCTGAATTATCCTTGCAGTCAGGCTCTCCATCACACACATGGTTGTAGAGGACACACTCCAAGCCATCTTTGCACAGTTTAGCGCCCAGGGAACACTTCACAAGACTGCTGCTGGCTGAAACATTGGTTTGGATGAAGTGAGCAGAAATTTAAACATTACACAGTCAATAATGTATTCTTCTCTGAGTCTGAACTGAGAAACAGCACTGTGAAGAGATTCAAATGTGTGTTAAAGCACTTTTTGGTACTCTAGGCTCACCTTGCCAGGGCCCTGACAGGTGCAGTAAGACTGCACAAAGAAACAAACGTCTACCCATCGCCTCAGATAAAATAAAGAAGCCCCAGCAGAGCCCAGACCTGCAGTGTAGCGTTTTATAATGCTGCCAGGTGAGGCCAATACAACCTGATTGAACACCTGAGTGAGGGGAGGAGCCAGGCTACCTGTCATGTATTATCCTGAGCAGATGTGGGAGGAAAACATTAAAGCTCAGTTTCTTTAAAGAAGTACCAGCTACAATTGATTCTAACTATTTAACAATTATTTAGCTTTTAATGTACTATTGCTGTGTTTTCACAAATAAATAAACGAAAAGTTCTTAACAGAAATTGCTTTCGCACTGTCTTGCAAAAATTGCCTTTCAAATCATTCACGCTGAACATGCTTAATGAAAAATAGCTTTTGCCTCCAAACTCGTCTGAATTACATGTATAAACCTTCAAATAAACACTGATGGCTACATGAACGCACATCTTCGGACTGCATCTCTGCACACTGCAAATATTATTATTATTTATTATTTAAATGCGATTGACTTCATGCAAATCCACGGAAAACATATTGAGGCACTTATGTTCACCCTTATAATTTCCAATTCACAATGCTTTTTGCAACTCTTTGCATATGAAGACCTAATTGGCAATAAAGCTGATTCTGATTCAAAGATATCAACCAGTGTTTACACCCGTCTCCCTGTAATCCTCCAATCAGTGTTTGAATAGGAGGGATTAAGCTCCGACAGCAGCCATCACATTATGTTGTCGCTCCGGCCTACCTAACAGAGCAAACTAGCTGCTGCAGCAACTTGAGAGCAGCCCAGCATCGTTTGTCCAACTAGCAGCGGCACTAAAACACTTTTTATGTGAACAAAGAGACCACAGGGCTGCACACACCTCGTCCTCAGAAAGCGTGGAGCCGGACCGTGAAGCTGGGGTAACTATTGAGAGGGTTTTCTGTGTGTTTTGTGGACTTTAATACATGTTTGTGTTGTGTGAGTGGATGCAGGTCCGTTAGCTAGTTTGGAGGAGTTCGTCCAAGATGCTAACTCATTTTGTGTCTGTATTTAAAGAAGAAAACTCTCAAACTGTCCGCAGCTACGATTAAATGAAACACTAGAGTCTTTAATTTAACACCTTGACACAACGTTAATGTAGTAATGACAGCCCGGGTTTATTTATTTTTATGTTTATGACTCGACTGTTGCTCTCTGGAGGTTTTTTCACAACAAAAGGATTTTTGATAACAAGCTGGCAGCTAGCTGAGCTAACGTTAGCTCAGCTAGCTGTATGAGGACTTCTCCGAGAATCGTCTCCAATCTGATTTCTCACATGAACTCTGCTGTCTCGCTTTGTTGTCAAGATAGTGTCGTTGTCTCAGCAGGATGAAGCTAAGCTAAGTTATTGTTGTGATTTGAGTGAAGCAGGCCCCCCACCAGGTAGCTAGCAGCCGGCCTTCACAAGCCACTTGGTGTTAGCACGGGGGGGGGGGGGGTGGATGCTGTCACAAAATACTGTCCTTGTTCACATTCATTTGAAAGCTTTCAGTCGGGCCTGTTTTTCACAAATTATTCACGAGTTTCTGGCCGTGATAGACTGATGTGGGTGTTGTATGAGGCTCAGTCTGTGTGCTAACTTCATGAGTTTGCTCGCTGCATGTCGAGCAGTGTTTGTGACAAGCTAACATCAAGTGGCTCATCTCTGCTGCTTCAGCTCAACTAATGCTCAACTTCACACAACAGCCACGTATTTAACTCTAGTGTTGCTACCACCTAAACAGCCTCACTTGTTTATTCAGCACTCAGTAATGGTCATCTTTTGTATTGTTTTGGTGAGGATGGATGTTGTTTTCTGTATCTTGTTTTGATTTTAATGATGTGCTTTGTTTGGCTTTCTTCCAAGGTGTCTGTCTCTTGAGCGTCCCCTGCTAACACTGGCCTCCACCCTGTGACTCACCGGTCACTACAGGGGCCCCCATCAGAGCAAAGGGCCCATTCTGTCTGTCTGTCTGTCTGTCTCTGTGTGTGAGAGCTTGTGTCGAGTCTCTGGAGACTCCCGGCGTGTCCAGCCAAGATGTCCTCCATCCTGCCGTTCACCCCTCCTGTGGTGAAGAGGCTGCTGGGTTGGAAGAAGTCCACCAGCGGCCCAGGCGGAGCGGGCGGCGGGGAACAGAACGGGCAAGAGGAGAAATGGTGTGAGAAGGCAGTGAAGAGCTTAGTGAAGAAGCTGAAGAAGACAGGTCAGCTGGATGAGCTGGAGAAAGCTATCACCACACAGAACTGCAACACCAAGTGTGTCACCATCCCCAGGTACACTTCCACACTCGATCACTGTTCTGATGAGAGTCAGAGACAAAGGCGCTGCTGTTACATGTGATTCTGCAGGTGTGTTTAGTTGAGACCTCACATCAAACCATGGCCTCTTTGCAGATGCTGATCTGGCACTTCTCTTTTCTTTACTATTTTTCATAATTTCCTATAACTATTACTGAACATGGTAGAAATGTAAAAGGCTTTTTTAGGGAAGAGATGCAAAATTGCATCATGAGAATTGCATATAAATAACATATTTGAAACTACCGATTTAAAAAAAAAAAAAAAAAAAAAAAAAACAAAACCCTCAAAAAAACTAAAACCCAGCCAAACCGAAAAAACTTCGTGGAGGGAAAAAGTTTCTT
>JBAJHX010000076.1:3738817-3750930 GCA_037176925.1 Amniataba percoides | reverse complement strand
ACACACACACACACACACACACACACACACACACACACACACACACACACACACACACACACACACACACAGCACATACACAGACTTTTCAGTAAAAAAAAAGAAAAGAAATTTGGCACTTTGTTACCCATCTATGTCATGCACCTTGTTAAATTGCTTTTCCCCAAATCCTTAATATTAGATCTATTTGTGGTACAAATAAAATGTATATTGGTTTTTAGTCCAGGAAGTAGGGGAAATACCAAAAATATCTGTGAATAGTTTCTCAGTATTGAAGATTGCTTGTATGAGTAACACGAGCTTGAATGCTAAAGTAATTTTTTTTCCAGCCCAACCCAACCATTGTTCTGAACTTACGTTTACTTTTCTCTGTGAAACTTGGCCCCATCTTTTGTCAGGGAGGTGGCTTGGTGAAGAAACGATGGCCTTGGTGGCCGTTCTCCTCTGAGGGAAACACCACAATGTGTTTATGAAATTTGATTAAATTGACTTTGCCACAATGGCCCTTTTTGTAACTCTCATGTGTCGTTGTAAGACATACATCTTAATGGACAAATAGGAATGTTAGTTAGAAAAAAAGAATTATAAAACCCCAAACAAACTGCAAGCTCAATCCAGTTGTGGTTTATTTCTTTGTCATTATATGGCACTCTATGTGTCCTTGGTTTAGTTGATGTACATCCCCACTTAATAGCCTAGTGTAAAGGCTGATGAGATGTTGGCCAAGCATTGCAAGGTGCACTGGGCAAGGACCAGAGAATATCAGCTGTTATCAAAAGCTTTTTTTTTCTCTTTTTTGACACAACACTGGGAGTCCTGGGGCTCTCCAAGGTGAAGCATTAAACGTCTCACCGGGAGAAATTGAAGGTATCAATGAATTCATTCTGTTTTTAGCCTATATCCCCATTGTTTTGCTACTTTTTTGTATTCTCATGTATTTTTATATATAAATATACTTAAAATTTTCTGTCGTTCACTTTTTATTAAAGTAATATTTTCAAGACCACAGCTGTTTCTAAAGTGACATGGAGGGCATGGATCATTCCTTTGTTTTACCCAAAATGTTCTGTTTGAAATAATTTCCAATAGCAGCTCTTTTTGTCTTGGTAAAAAAAAAATCACTGCCCCACATGATGTGTAGCCTGTTTTTATCCTTTGTTTTTCCAAAGAAATCTGGTGCATTTAAAGTACACAAAACAATAGATCTGCCTGAAATCCAACCCTGCAATGGTTTAAATGATTCCAGAGGCATGTAAAACTTTGTAATGGCCATTCATGCATTCATTTCTTCACTTTTTGAAAAACACACGTGACCTCTTGTAGCCTTTTGGTGCTTAGTCAAGCGGGTTAAGGTCAACCAGATATAATTGGCTTTTAAAATGTTACAGAAACATGGGAGGAGAGAAGTTTTCTTCCATGAGAAAAGAAGAGCGAATGTGCCTGCACACTGGGACATTCTGTGTTAGTGTGTGTATTGTATTTGTTCTGTCTATGAAATACAGTATGTACAACAAGACTTATTAGCTCAAACTCTGCCATTATTGTCATTAGGTGGCTGTTGCGAGTTTAACTTGTTTTCCCACCTCCCTTCTATTTGATGTAAATGTGTTTACCTTATGGCACTAGTGATTGTACTTTAAGTGCACCTAGTGAAGTTTGGATTTGGGGAACTGAACCATGTGTTAGGGTCCAGTGTTACATTGTTCTTATCTTTGGCCTACAACATATGAATGTGAAAAAATACATTACAAAAACTGACGTGGACCAGACGTACATATACATAACAGTAGTACAGTATGTGTGTATTTAACAGTAATCTTTTTGCAAAGCAGTCAGTACAGTAGATGTCGCAGTTGTTTTACCAGTAGAGGGCGGTATTGATAGAGCAGTTTTTTTTTCTTTTTTTTTTTTTTGTTTTTTGTTTTTTGTTTTTTTTCTTTTTTCTGACCATAAGCTTCTCAGGCGTGTGGCATATTATGCAGACTTCATAAAACACTAATAAAGATTTTTATTCTCATGAACCTGACTGTGTTTCTTGATTGTTGCCTGATTAATTCTACAGAAAGTGTTCATTATTTCCAGGTAAACACAAACTGCCTTTGTTGCTAACATTTTTGAGCAGTAGAGCGTAGTCAGTGAATATATTTACTCAAGTACTGCAGCCATGTACACGTTTCAGATTCTGAATTTATTTTTTTGTGTTTTACTTCATGATTTTACTGAAGTACATTTCAGAGGTAAATAATTGAGTTTTTACAACAATACATTTATCTGACAGCTGTAAGTTAAATATACTCCTTTGAATTTACATGCATGAACAAACATGATAAGCCCACATAATGTGATGCACATCTGACAAACTATTCAATAATAAATAGAATCATTAAATTACTCCTATCATAACCAACTAAAATATAAAATTACTACCCACACTATTGCATCAATAACTATAATGTACAAGAACAAGATAATAATGTATATGTTCTAGTTAATATGTCTTAGTTTTTGATTCTCTCATATAATCTTGAATGCAGGACTTCTAACAGATTTTTCTACTTGTGTATTTTTACCAGGCAGGACAGTAGTAATAGTGAGAACAATTTAAGCAACTTGCACTTTTGTAAAACTTGTGCTTTTATTCCATTTTTCACAACACTATATTTTTAACTCAGTATATTTTAGGGGGAAATACTGAACTTTTTCCTCTACAACTTTTATCAGGTACTAGTTACCATTCAGGTGAACACATTCAGAAGATGTGGTCAGTTTATAAAATATTTTGCATTGTTATATCTGATGTAAAAGTATATAAAGAAATGAAGTTATCTTAACCTCATCCAGCATCAATTTAAGGTCAAATGTTGTCTAGTAATAAAGTAACACTGTCACGTACATGTATTGTATCTTGGTAATGTCAAGTTATTTGTAATAGAGTATTTTCACAGGGTGGTATTATTACCTTTATTCAAGTCAATGGTCCCAACGTTGCTAGTCATAAGGTAACACCACAATGAACACGTTAATTGCAATTTTCTGTGTGTCACTTCTCTGTCTGACAAGCACAACGCCTCAATCAGCCGTCATCGGTTTTGTCCGTCCTCGGCCACCGTAGGCTACGTCAGAAGTAAATAATTGCTGCTAGGCTACAGCTAACTGCCTGATAATCAACATGGCTTTTACTTTGTATTCTCTCATTCAAGCAGCAGTCCTCTGTGTTAATGCTATCGCTGTATTGCATGAAGAAAGATTTCTGAGTAAAAGTAAGTGGCTGCTGTCAACATTTTGTGCACTAGTTTCTTATCTGAAGCTCGAAATACATTAGCTAATGCTAACTAGCTGGTAACCTCACTGCTAAACAAATGTAAGATAAACACCTTAAAGATTAAAGTCATCAGCCTCTAATCTATCTGTGTGACAGAGAAGTGTTCTAAACTTTACAACTTAATTTTTTTTCTATTATTGGTTACAATTTCCTGCATTTTTTAACAAGCTTTATTAACGAAATGAACAAACAAGAATTGAAATACAGATAATATAGGTTAAAATTAACATAACAGTGTCTAACAACAATACAATAAGAACTTTTAATACCGAAGTATGTATGGAAGAATGAATTGTTTGACCTGATACACAGAGACACACTCATATGTACCAAATTAATCTCATTATTATAATGGACTAATTCCATATTCATAAATGTACTTTACAGGTAAGAAACTGCTTTATTACCTATAACAAAGAGTTAAAACAAGGCATTTATTCAGTATAACACTTTCAAAAACAAAAATCAGTTAAAACAAAAACACCATCTAGTGTATTAAAGGCTAATCATTTTTTACTGGTAACACACTAACACTTTGTTCCTACAATGGAAACTATTTATATTGGTCTCTTTGTTTGTTTGTTTGTTTGTGTCTGTGTGTTTTAACCATCTTCAGTTGGCTGGGGAGTAGACCAAAGCGTCGGAGGTTTTGGTGATGAACCAGGCATCAAAGTTCAGATGATGAACCTTATTCGCTCTGTGAGGACAGTGATGAGAGGTGTGTGTCACACTAGTATACATACGCACACTCACCCCTCTTGGCTCTAATCGTCCATCTCTCTTTTTTTGCTCTACAGTGCCACTGATTGCAGTGAACTCTGTGTGCATTGTGCTGCTGCTGCTGTTTGGATGAAGATGGGCTGCAGCACTCAGGAGAACATCTTCAGCACCTCAGGGAGTCTTCTGCAGAAGCACTTTCTCTCTTTGACACACTGATTGTCTCCTGCCATCAACACACCAGACTTTTGTAAAGGCCTCTCTTATACAGCTCAGTCATTCAGAAGACAGTGGGAATGAATCTCTCCCCTCTCCTTTTGGACTGTATAATAAAATGCTGACTGGTTAACTCTTTATGTTGTTTGATTCAAATATTGACATGTAATGCAAATGTTTTTAAACTTCTAATAAAACTAAAATTGTCACAACGAGGCTGGCTGTGAAGTGTTTGTGTTTTATATACTGAAAACATGAAGATGAAACTCTTTAACCCGTGATGTGGATATTTAAATAAAGTTTTTCAAACTTCCGCTAAAGTGTGCGAACGCGTTTCCCTTTTTGAAAAAAGTCGAAGGTGTGTCGTTTGTCCCAACTCGGACTCCGTATTCTAACTCAGCGGCACAGGCGGTGAAGGTCTGGTAGTGTTGACTTTTTAAGTGATTAAACATGTCGACAGAGTAGATGGTTAAAATCTCTGCCTGCAGATGAGCGATGGGCGGCGCGCAGAGCTGCCTCGTCGCCTCTCTCTCTGCCTGCTCGCTGTACTCGCTTTATGTTTACATCTACTCCTCTCATAAACTGCTGCAGACAGACGTCCTGAGCAGCGACAGACTCCCGAGCCTCGTCTATCTCTCCATCAGATACCTGGTCAGAGCTGTGGCCCGGCGGACAGGACGGCTGTGCGCCGTGTCCGCGCAGAGGAGCGCGCCGCGCCGCACGCTGCTGGGCTGCAGGTGAGGAGAGCCGCGCGGAGGAGGAGAGGAGAGCGAGGCGCTGCAGCTGCTCCTTCCCTCACTCAGTCTGCAGTGTTTGTCTCCCGCAGGCTGGACGATCTGCTGCTCAGGAGGTTCTGCAGCTCTGCGGGCTACGGCTGGGATTATCCGGACACTGAGTACAGAGACATCCCGCTGTGCTTCCCGGAGCTGCTGTGCTGCAGGCTGCTGCTCGTGGTGCTGACTGACGGGAGCTTCAGGCTGAGCCCAGCAGGTCTGTCAACAGGTTGCACACACATGTTGAGTGTATATATGTTCAGTGTTGTTACCACTGATTGTCGTGTTTTATTTGTGTGCTTGTAATAAAAGGTCAGAAAATGGTGGTGGTTTGCTGCTGGATGTGAATTACTTTTGCAGGTTTGGTTCGTGTGCGTCAGACCTTGAAAACTCTGCAGCCAGTCGATGAACTGAAGAAAGGTCCGTTCACGCTGCAGGTTCGAGTCCTGGAGTACAGGCTCATGGATGCAGGGGTGGAGGTGGACATCTGCCTGTCTGCCACGGCTCGCACCGGCTGCCTAGTGTGGGAGAGCGTCCTGACACTGTTATCCAAAGACAAACTCCACACGGGCAGCAGATGCTCACCAAGGATGGAGAACGAGAGTGAGCAGTGTTGTGCAGATTTCTGCTAACAGTGTTTCTTAAACCAGGAACTTATATTAATGTCTTGCTCTTTCAGTGGCAGCCTTTCGTTTTGATCTGTCTCATCCAATAGCCTCAGTCTGATTGCGTTTATTTGTTCTGACAGGTAAACCAGATGAGCCTGTGCCTGAAAATGTGAGGCAGGTGGAGCTCAGAGTTCCCAGGACAAGCGGCCTGCAGTATTTATGGTCTTTCTCTGACTACTCCCCTTGCAGGCTCCTCTTTCTACCAGCCAGGCTCTTCGGCTGCAGATCGCAGACTGCATCCAGTCTCTGGATGCTGTCTGTCTGCTTGGCTGAGATAGAAAAGCACAAAGGTAACAGATTTATAACTGTTTGGCAAATCAAAATATCTAATATATAGTCATGTGTTTAGTCAGACCCTCTGTCAATGTCGTGTCATCAGGGGTTGGCGTCATCACAGCGCCGATCAACATCACAGCCCATTTTAAGGAGCCTCCGTTGGCACCAGGAAGAGTGACGATCAGGTTTTGGGAGACGACCAAAAATGAGGGTCAGTCTTCAGCCCAGAGCCTCAGCTTCCACATGCAGCAACATGGAGGCAACATGTCGCACATGATGGGACAGATTTCTAGGCAACTGGTTAACACAGAAGATTGATATTTGTAGTTTTACAAAAATACAATAAAATGTTGGTATCGTACTTGTACAGCTGTTTTGCACTGTTTGAATTTGGATGCAGCAGTATATTGTCAAATATAACAAAGGTGGTCCAGACTGTCAGCTAATTCAATATTTAACATTCAAGTATTTTCTCACATTCTGATGAGAACATATATTACTATATGTATCTTTGTTTCCCTGAGTTTTCTACTGCAGACATGGTTGATATTTATATGACAATGACAAATGAAATGGTGCATCATTCATAACAATAAACTGCACAGTAAAAAAATAAATGCATGTAAGGAATTGTGCAGCCCTAAAGTTAATTTGTGGTACTACACATTGTTAATCTATCACGGTTAGAAAAACACCTATACTAGTGCAATACTGCTTTAGAGCAAGACATCGAGGAACAACAGAGAAAGCCGTAGTTAAATCAACATTTCATCGTATCTGTCCTGGAATGAAGCCTTGTCCTGCCCTGCATACTGTATATGTCAGATGATTGCAAGGTTTGATCCTGAAGAGGGCAAAGTGTGCCTGAATGTTAATCTATAGAATTATTTTGAAAAGTCTGCATCAAAATGCATCTTTACCCTCCTTTATTTAATCTATCACAGTGAACATTTACAGCTCTTCACAGACTGGTCCAAGTCTATAAGAGGTGGGAGTGCAGATAGCTGTGATTGCTGCAGCAGCACTATCAGTTTTCATAGTCAGTTTTTTTTCTGACCTCCTTCCCTAAAGAGATACACACACAAAATAGAAAAACAGAAATAGTAAAAACAAAAGAAATAGAAATCTTAATCTTAAGGACGCAGGTAAACATGCATTGGTGCTTTAACAGTTCCTTTGACAAAAGTCAAGGATGATATTTCTGAGTACAGGAAGAAGAAAGACAGACAGACTGTTTTATTACAGTTCATATTTTTAGTTTATATATGTACATTAAAATGTATTTTGATCACAGAGGTATGAATAACATTAAAAAGGAATAGGTTGACATTTCACATTGGCAAAATAGGCTTTTTTAGCTTCTTGCTGAGGGTTAGTTGAGCAGTTCAATGCCACTCAAATGTCTGTGTGTTAAGAACTGAGTTGTAGTATAAAGTCTATGTATATGGAGTTTTTAAAAAAGTATGGAGTTGTATGTAGGGGGCAATTATCTTAGCTTAGCATGAAAACTGGCAGCAGAGGAAAACAGCTCAGCTGGCCCTCCACTCATATGCATCAGTTAATTATATTAAAGTCATTTTACTAGTATTATTGTGTTATTGACAGATTTTCATTTAGACCTGAAGAATTAGAATTTCTGATCAGTCTTATCAGCAGGACTTTATGCTGTGGGTTTCATATATCTACAGTACATGAGCACTTTGTCAGATGCCATGTCTGCCGGTTGACTATACTAGGTTAATGCAGACATCCCCCCCTGCAGGGAATAAAGACTTTTCAATATTTGATCCCGCCAATACTCCTGTTTTCAGCTTCCATGTATGTGAGCGTCTGTCCTCCTGTATTATTTATTGAAACACATTCAGTGCATGGGACTGAGAGAAGTGGCTTTTCATGCTCTCCTGCACCGCCGCAACATTTCATAAAGCAACAAAGCAGATATCTTTATAGCATGATTTTTTCAGGTAAAAGAGGAGGGAAAATATTTTAACATTTTGTTTGCTAAAATAATTTGAAAAGGAGACTTTTTCCACATTCATCAGAAAAAAATGAGCAGTTTGGTTCAACCAAGATTATTCCTCCACCAGTTAATTCCCTTTACTTTAACACAATGACAACGATGATATAATAATGAAATTTTTCGTTCCCTATTGTTCATTGAACAATGGTCCCAAAAGTAAATATGTTATTTTATTATCTGTAAACACTGATTGTTTCCAGGTTTAAACATATGCAGCTGTATAAATGTGAAGATCATTCTACGTGGGTTCAGCAAAAGCTCAAATACCACCCCCTTCCCCCCAAAAAATGAAAGCAGTAGTGCCCCTGTGGTTGAAGTCAGTGGAGCATCCCGTGACTGCCTCCCTGCACAACACACTGTGAACAGTTGTAGCTTGTAAGATGAAGGGAGGGCGTGTGTGAGGGGGCTCTGTTTATAGACATCCAGATGCAGGAGAAATCAGTTTCACCGGCTGTACTACAGATCAGAGGGACGCACGCTGGGTCATCCCCCCTCTGCCATGTGATTTTCATTACAGCATCCAGGGGAAGAGTTCAACTGTGGAAAGCTTAAGGTAAAAGCTTTTTTTTTCAATATTTGAATGTAACAGTTTGAATGAAGTGGAGTTTTGTGAAAATGCATAATCTATGTGTATCTATTTAGTCTCTCTGGTGATTGATATATCTCCAGCTTCATCCTGGTTTAGTTGGTATAGAAGACAGAATATGTTGTATAACTCATCCTCAGTGCTACCTAACACTAATTAACAGTATTTATGCTAGAAACGGCTAATTAGAAAGTGCTCCATATATTTCCTATCACTATATAACATAAATCTTATTATGAAATGCTTCAACTCACAACTGGCAGTGAACTTCACTCTAACGTGAATCCTGGGTCTTGAAAACAGGGTTAATATATAACAGAGTTGGATGACAGATGTAAAAACAGACTGTTTTGAGGGTATAAAGGTAATCTATAAGTAGTTGAGGTGAAATTCTTTCTGCCCCACAAGTATAAGGTTCCTCTGCTACAGCTGAAACTGTTGTCAGCCTTCTCATAGACTCTGCTTGGACAAAAGCAGCCACCAGCCAAGTGCAAAGTAAAGCGCTAATGCAATGTGTGTTTAAATCAAATGTATTTTTCATCTATTGTTGCTCATCCCACACAAGGAGTGGCGCGCTCTGACACTCGCTTCAACGTGTTCATTGATGTTATTATTCATTTATAGAGTCCTGATTCTGTCATGCATATGAGTCAGTCAAGTGTAAGAGGGCCAGTCTGTTAAGCTCCTATAAGGGGTGTGTTGCATTTAGCGTGTGGAAATGTAAAGTGCGAACGCTCCACTTGAAGTCTCTTAATCTTGTATTTGGTGTAAATATCTCATTTGTCAGAATGTAATTTGTCTATCAGGTGTGTTCTTTAAATGTAATCATGCAAAAAAACAATATTTCAACATTAGGTTGAAATACAAATATCTGCTGCTTTTTTGTGGATTTCTATAGTATGTACCTTTAAAGCACCTGATTAATGTTCTCAAGTGCTGCATTCGTCACTTGAAATGTTGTTTCTATGTGGAGAAGGGGAGGGTTTGTGTGTGTGTCTTTTAGAGAGAGACACGCACACACACACACACTCGTTCCTCAGTTAGAGCACTTTAGAGTTCATCTGTCTCCTTCAAAGAGCCGATCCTCAGGGAATTTAAGTTATTTTTTGCTTCTTTTAAAAGTACCGGCTTCATTTATTTATTCAGAGAGGCCAATACTAAATGACAGCTTGTTCTCTCTCTGTTTTACGTAAAACAAGTCCACTGCACTTATTATTACCTGCTCCAGTTGCTGTGTTAGTGAACAATGTGAATAATATTAATACTGCAATGGCACAACAGTATAATGCATATCATTCTACTTTTACACTTTCACTTGGGCTTGCACCGGGACCAGGGTAACTCATTTCATTCTAGATCATGTCTTTTACATGTGTTGAATGACAATAAAGAATCCTTGAATCCTTGAGTAACATGGGTATAGTTGTTTGTCACAGTGAATGTTAATTGCCATGGCGATTACATACACTGATGTGATAGTTTCATCATATCAGGTTCAAAAACTGCTACTGGTGCAGCACAGTAAGAAATGGTAAAAGAAAAAAAGAAAAAAAAAACAAATATGACAAAAAATCTCAAGTATACTAACCAGCTTTTTTTTTAGCTTTCAAACTAATTATACAGTCTTCATCACTAATAAAAGCTTCTTTTTTTTTTCAAACTACTGTTTCACAGGTACACAATTAACTCTCGGTTTTCTGTTTTGTCTCAGTGCAACAAGGAGAAAATACATGAAGAAACAGGGAAAAGGCAACACTGCCAGCATCCCCCTCTCTTCCCCAACAGGGAGCAGCACCGTGCAGGTCTACCATGACTACCAGAAGGTGGCCTTTAAGATGTATCCTGAGAATGGCCATGCTACAGAAAACAGTTCTCATGGCAGGAGAGACCAGGTCACCTGCCGAGATGGTTCAGGCAGGATGTCCTCTGTCCCAGACATCATCTCTTACAGCCAGGAGCCCAGGTACAGCATGAAGGACGAGAGCAACGAGAGGAACTTCACGTGGATGATGGATTCCAGCAGCCAGGCTTATTCTGGGCCAGAGGACAACTCCACAGACCCACATGAGACCCTGACAGAGACTTCAACTCTGACCTTTGTGGATGCCCACACCATGGAGGAGTCGGCAGAGAACCACAGCCTCCACGGGGTGGGCATGGTTTACCTCAAGGAGTTTGTGCTGATAGATGATGACGATGATGGAGACATGTCGCTGAGAGAGAAGACGGTGACAGACTTGTCTGTCATGGATGGAAAAGCTGCTGACCTGGTGTGCGGGAGGCTGCTGTCCACCTCCAGTGGCTCAGTGTCAGAGTGTAAGGAGGAGTCTGTGGCTCCTGAAGCGCCTCCACCTGAGGAAGTTGAGGCTGCACAGGAAAAGAAACGCTGCTGTTTCTGCACCATTTTATGACAGGCAGGACGTTTAAGATCACAGCTTCAAACCCTGCAAAAGATTGTGTGTCCAAGTTCAGGACGGTGCGGCTGTCCTTAGCAGCTCTGGCCACACAGTGCTACATACTGGGTTTTTTGTGTGTGTGTTCCTGCGGAAGCATAGAGAACATTTATAGGTATGATAACATAAATTTGTTTTGTTTCCTGACTTTTATTCTGTTGAGATTTTCTGCCATTGATTTTACATCAGACATTAAAAATACTCAACCAGCGATAATAGTTTTGTTTCAAACATCAGCCACTAATGTGTTTTTGTAACTTCTTATTTATGTATGTGTGCTTTACATTCACAAGTGTGATCATGTGGGTTAAAATAATCATTTTCAAGTTTGACAGATATATCTCTGAAGTCTAACATTTTGATACTAAAAAATGCATGTTCTTGCTATATTTGATCTGAATGACAGACTTTGTGATCACAACACAGAGGTTCTCGAGAGATCAAATAAAGATATGTTACAGAACCAAATTTTGCTTCCAGGTTTTATTTTCTATGTATGAAGTTTATTTGGCCAAGAGACCACAGCTGTACTGTAAAAATACAACAATGAATGCAAATAAACAGTGATTGCATCATTATGTCAGAGTATCATAAGTATCTTTCAGTGAGTTAGACGCTGGTTCAGGTTGCTCTGGATTCTGCTCTTAAAGACACCCTGATGTGTCTGCTCTCTAGCAGCAGCATGAATTCATGTTTTGAATGTTGTTCATGAACGTTTTCAAGTCTTTGTATGTTTTATTTCATAAAAATGTTGTTCTTGTACGTTTTTATTAAGTTCCGCTATATCTTTATAAGCTTTTACAATTCCATGTTGCAGTATATTTGAAAGTACTCCAGCAAGTCCAGCACTGAGGGACAGTCTGGGTTAATCAGCCAGTCCAACAGGCACTGGTGTGGAGCGGTAGCTTGTTGGTTTGAGTGACAGAGAGACCCCACTAAGGACCCTGCTGGACAGAAAGATAGCAGCTCACCAGACTTATCTCCCCCTCCCACAACATGCCAACTAAAAAAGGGGGGGGGGGGGGGGGGGGGGGGGGGGGGGGGGGGGGGGGGGGGGGGGGGGGGGGGGGGGGGGGGGGGGG
>JBAJHX010000076.1:3712273-3728040 GCA_037176925.1 Amniataba percoides | reverse complement strand
CACACACACACACACACACACAGGATGTTTGAGTCCTGTTAGCAGGCCGGACAAACATGGAGGCGGCCGGGACTGATTGTTTACATGGGGCCGCGGCTTACGGGGGGCACGGAGGGAGACTTTACCGAAAGATAGGCTTGTTTTTCTGGCAGTGTCCTGCAGGCCAACACCCAGGCTGTGTGTGTGAGTGTGTTTTCCTGTAAAGAGAGCCGACAGCTGAAGGTTACCGGCTACAGGCTAAACTAGCAGAGCCGCAGAGAGTCTGCTCACACGGTCTGTGTCTCCGCCAGGGCTGATTTAAAGACTCAGCTCTGTGGTGCTGTGTGCTGTGGTGCAGTCATTACCCACTAACATCATGTCCCAGTGTGTTTATCACCGTCTGTGTGGCCGGGCAGACACACATGAAGAGAAGACTGTTCAGGAAAACACGCTCAAACATGTCATCATCTGCAGACTGGTGACAGGTCAAAGGAAGAAACTGCACACCCCCACAAAGGAGGAGGAGGGGGGGGGTTATTAGGTAGGGAGGGACGAGCTTCACTGACTGGTTTGATGAGGATGAAAATAATGTGATCATCTATGAAGCAGACACACTCGTGTTAAAGCGGCTTGTTGTTGTGTGGTTTGTGTTCAGATATGTGTGCAGAGGGCAGCTCATGTCCTGTCAGATGAAGCTTGTGACAACATGGTGGTGACTGTGACTGATTCAGGTGGCGGTAGTGACATACAGAGGGGAAAAAAAGAATTTAGTCAGCCACCAATTGTGCAAGTTCTTCCACTTAAAAGATGAGGTCTCCAATTTTAATCATAGATACACTTCAACTATGAGAGACAAAATGAGAAAAAAAATCCGGAAAATCACATTGTCTGACTTTTAAGGAATTTATTTGTAAATTATGGTGGAAAATATGTATTTGACCAATAACAAAAGTTCTTCTCAATACTTTGTTTTATATCCTTTGCTGGCAATGACAGAGGTCAAACATTTTCTGTAAGTGTTCACAAGGGAGCTCCAGATCGAGGGAGATTATCAGTGGTCTTGTGTGTCTTCCATTTTCTAATAATTGCACACAGTTGATTTCTTGACCAAAATACTTATTTTACCAATTTACCAATTAATTGATAAAAAATCCTATAATGTGATTTCCTGGATTCTTTCCCCTGTTCTGTCTCTCATAGTTGAAGTGTACCCATGATGAAAATTACAGGCCTCTCTCATCTTTTTAAGTGGGAGAACTGGAGAATTGGGGGCTGACTAAATACTTTTTTGCCCCACTGTAAATTAGCTCTTCATCTTTAATCTTTCATCTTTCTTTGAGCTGTAATGTAGACTCAGTCTCTGTGCCTGTGAAGCAGTTAATGTGAGGAGAGACTGCAGGTGTGTATTTTTAGGAAACATCTTTTTCCATAAGCAGATAAGACTGCCGCCACCTGATAGTTAAAGTATCAAATTCACACACTTTGTAGTGTGCTGCTGCTCAGAAGAGATGATACAGTCTCTGTATTTGTCCTCATCAGGTGTTCTGCTGCTGGCCCTCAGTCCACTATGGCCCAGAACCAGGTGATCCTGCAGTTCCGCTTCGCCACGTTCGGAGACTCCATGCTGCAGAAGATGAATCTGCTACGACACCAGAGACGCTTCTGTGATGTCACTGTGCGCATCAACCAGCTAGAGGTCCCTGGTCACAAGGTCGTGTTCGCCGCAGGCTCCTCTTTCTTGAGGGACCAGTTCATCCTTCAGCAGGACTCCCGGGAGGTCCAGATCTCCATGATCCAGGAGGCAGAGGTGGGCCGGCAGCTGCTGCTGTCCTGCTACACAGGTCAGCTGGAGTTCCCTGAGCTGGAGCTGGTTCATTACCTGACAGTGGCCAGCTTCCTCCAGATGGGTCACATTGTGGAGCAGTGCACGCAAGCTCTCAGTAAGTTCATCAAACCTCAGGCTGCACGCCAGCTGGAAGTGGAGGTGGACATGAGGAGGGAGAAGAGGGAGGAGGGTTCATCCTCCCAGGCCCAGAGAGAGCAGGACCGCTCTCAGGTTCGAACAGTGCACCAGGAGGAGGAGGAGGAGGTGGAGCAGGTTGAGGATGACAACAATGACGACGACAACGACGACGACGATGATGATGATGTAATTATACAGCCCAAGTCCCCTGTCCAGATCCTAGGCAGACGGCCGAGGCAGGGTCTGGTGGAGAGTGACATTACTATAGTAAAAGTGGAGTCTGTGTCTGACGTAGCAGAAAACTCCATCACTGGTCACTTCCCCACCAGTCCACCTGCAGCCCTCCACTCTCCTGAGCCCCAGCATTCCCTCATCAACTCCACTGTGGACAGTCGAAGCAGTGAGATGGCGGTTCCACCTGGCGTGGCCGGATACCCGCTCAGCCCCCCTCCTTCGTCTCCTCCTGCAGAAAAACACAGTGTGCACCAGAGGAACTACGACAAACCTCTGCAGTGGTACCACCAGTGCCCCAAGTGCGCCCGGGTCTTCCGCCAGCTGGAGAACTATGCCAACCACCTCAAGATGCATAAGCTGTTCATGTGCCTCCTCTGCGGCAAGACCTTCACGCAGAAGGGCAACCTGCACCGACACATGCGGGTTCACGCCGGCATCAAACCCTTCCAGTGTAAAATCTGCGGTAAGACCTTCACCCAAAAGTGTTCTTTGCTGGATCACTTAAACCTGCACAGTGGGGACAAACCACACCGCTGCAACTACTGTGAGATGGTTTTTGCTCACAAGCCGGTGCTCCGCAAGCACCTCAAACAGATCCATGGAAAGAACAGCTTCGACAATGCCAATGAAGGCAGCCTGCACGACGGGGGACTTGACTTTGATTTTGGCCGAATATGAAACCTGTGGACCTTTTCTGTTTGCTTTTTTGTTTTAGAAGTTTTTATGGATTTGTTGGTCATCAGTCGTTTAATTGAACGTGATGCAGACGTTCTCTCAGATGGGACATGACTGAGTGGACTGGGTCACCCTAAACTCTGACCCACTGGAGAATGGAGTCTGCTATTCCCTGTGTGAGAAGCTGCTGATTATGTCATCAAAGAGGGACAGATGAGTGAACATGGAGGCTGCTCAGCCTCATTTTGATGGGTTTAACTGGAGAACGCGAACATGAACGTTTTCCTGGTCTACACTTCACTGTAGCTTCATTACTGTGGACTATTTTAATTTTTTTGTTTCCTACAATACATTGTAGATGCCTTCATGTTGTACTTGAAAATTCAGCACTGAAACACAAAATGTAATGACTGTACTTCATTAGTTTTATTGATGAATTAACATGTCTGTGTGTATGTTGTCCGATGAAAAATATCCATATGTATATTGTGTATACAGTCTATTGTAGCCTTTCTTTCTTACCTCTGTGAATATGACAACATTTCATACCTAAAAGAAACTTGAAAGAAGTTGAAAAGTATTTTATTGAAGACGAGCTACAGCAGTGATAAATGGGATGCCAAAGTCTCTGAAATGGTTCTTTTATACAGACTTTATATCTGAGGTACTATTGGACCAAAGTGACATTGTATCTGTCCTGTGTTCATGTAAGTCAATGTGTATTATGAAATTAAACACTGACTCTTAATCTGTGTTGGTTTCAGTCAGTGTTTTTACACACTTTTCTCCACCATTCCTGCACATCAGAATTTAATCATTGTGGAAATATAGTGCAGCCTAAATGTAAGTATTGCATTCCTGGTGTGAAGCTATGTGGAAAATAAATGTTGAAAATATTCCAATGTAAGGAAAAAAATCTCTTCTCATTAGCAGATCTTCATTTATGAAGCACAAGAATAACAAGCACAGATGTTTCAGCTGTTGCCTGCGTCAGCGTGTGTCCTTGCTGTTGCACAGCTTTTGATCAGTCAGTTTGCTTTGTGAGTATCTGAAAGTGGCATGTAAATGTGTGGTGAGTGGTTTTAACAGAGTATCATTGTGCCACCTGCACTATATTGCCTGAGTGTCCTCAGGCTAGTGAATAGTCTCTTTAGCCTCACCAAAGAAGAGTGCGCAGCAGTTGAAGTTAAAGGGCCTCTTTCAGCCGAGAGCTGGTTCACTTTGTGTCACGTTCACCTGCAATGCACAGTGAATATGAATTGTTCTGCAAATGTGCAAATAGTAATTAACAACAGCTGTTTAAATGCTGTAATATCAAGGTGTTAACATTTCTATATATACATTTACATCACAGTTATTACAATAGTTTTAACACCAATGAGAGGCTGCTCCCTACTCACTCATGATATATGCTGTATGATAATGTACGGTAATACTTTATATAATTTGGATCCTCTGGATCAGTGTAACTCTGCAGCAAAGGGTCAAAGTGGTTTTAAAATTCACTTCTTAATATGTGGCGCTGACTTATTCAGTGCAAACATATTTTGCACCGAATCATCTGTTATTCACTTTTAGCGCAGTCAGAAATGTAGAAAGTGTACTAAGTATTGTTGTGTACACGGACTGTTCAAACACACTATACTGTATGTAAAACGTACTGAGGCAGAGATGTATCCATGCAGTGAATATGATTTGAATACAATGATTTGAATAAGTTATGTCCACTCATCAGTGTGGACAGTCCATCACTGGTGTGTGGTGCAGCAATGAGCAAGACTGCAGGCTGCTGCCAGGGGTGTCTGCACAATGTGTTTGATTATGAAACACCAAAAACCCTGGTTATCCCAAGCATAAAGGTCGGACTTGTCTTCAGATTCATCCAGCTCCTGGTGGTGCTGTACGTGGTGGGGTGAGTAACAAAAAGAGTTTTGATGGCGGTACATGGTGTTACTGGTGTACAGGGTTGGAATTTGGTTAAATGTGGATATAAAGCTTCATATATTAATAATGATCTGACTGAGGAGTTAAAGTACCATAGTGCTGTAAACTTGCAGGTATGTGTGTGTGGTGCAGAAGGCCTACCAGGAGACAGACTCTGTCATCAGCTCTGTCACCACCAAAGTGAAGGGGTTCGCTTTCACCAACATATCTGATATGGACCTCCAGTTTTGGGACATGGCGGATTATGTTATCCCACCTGTGGTACATAAATATGTTTTTCCTTTTTCTTACAAACACAAACTTGACACACACTTTGTACTCTTGTGCCTGTGAGTTAGACTTCTTCATTGACTCCTGTGCTTCTCCTCTGTCGAACAGGGTGATAATTCGTTCTTTGTGTTGACGAACATGGTTGTTACCCCCAATCAAACTCAGTCACGCTGTCCTGAGGTGAGTCTCTGATGAGCCATTGCAGTCATGCTCAGGTTGAACCTGGTTTATTGATTTACAACATTCACTGGAGTTTATGTTCATTTCTAAATACTCTTTATGGTTGTAACCAATGATTACTCTAAGAATCAATAAATCTGCCAATTACTGTCCCAACAAACCAATGAATAACTTTGATATGTTATAAAGTCATTTAAAAAATGTCTGTCTCAGCTTAACAGAGCCAAAGGCCATGTCTTTACATTTCTAGCCATGCTGGAGCTCTTTGGGTGGAAAAAGACTGAAATATTTCAGCAACTACTGATAGATTACTGTAAACAAAAAAGACCGTGAAGCTTGATGACATTGATCATCAGTTCAAAATGTTAATTTATCCAGAACAATAAAGATTTATGAACAAATACTTGCAAAATGAGGAAGTGGTCTGTAGTCTAAATATTTCTGTGCCAGTTAATAAGTTAAATAGTACACAGTAATGAAATTAGTACCCCATTTAAGATATTTTTTCTTGTGTTGTCATAACCAAAGTCTCCAGAGTCACACTGATTTTTGTTCAGACTGATGAAACCTCCAGCCTGATTGAATGCCCTTTGGTTCAGTGTCAGCACTGTGGAAGAAGTTTGCAATCAAACACTCACAACAACAACAAATAGATTTAATGCTACAAATAGCTCATTATTTAGACCATTGATACCAGAATGTAGTTTACATATCCTTTCACATATTAATGGTACTGAATGGAAATAATGCACATCATTTATATTCATTGTGTTATATACACAGGGCCTTGTGATAACTGACTAGCTGACTCATTAACACTGTGCAATTTCACCTCCAGCTTCCAAACCCATCAACTATTTGTGTGGATGACTGTGACTGTATCGTGGGACACAGTGATCCTCGAGGAAATGGTAGGTATCTTATTCACTGATAGATACTGTGTTAATACATCAGCTGTAAATGATGTGATACCACACAGCAAACACCACCTGACATTGATTTCCCACTCAGGTATACAGACAGGGCTGTGTGAGAACTATTCCACCACTGTCCAGACCTGTGAAGTGCTCTCATGGTGCCCTCTTGAAATAGACACTAAGCTACCTGAGTGAGACTGTACACGGTGTTACAGTAGTTATAAGTAACAATGGTATGATGTAGATATGGTTTGACGCGTTGCATCCCTGCCCCCACAGACACGCACTGCTGGCTGCCGCGGAGAACTTCACTGTGCTGATCAAAAACAGTGTAACATACCCCAAGTTCAACATTCACAGGTCAGCACTTCTGAACATAGAGGAAAGATGTGTGGAGGTTCTCATCAGTACAATATATGCAAACACTCTGTTTTATTGGGTGTCACTGTAGCAAGTGTCCTTTCTCTTTCAGAAGAAACATACTGCAACATATTAACTCCTCATACTTAAAGAGGTGTGAATTCAATCGCCTAACAGACCCTGACTGTCCCATATTTCGCCTCAAACACATTGTTTCAGAGGCTGGAGAGGAATTTCAGGACATGGCTGTGAAGGTACGCAGACAAATAAACATTACAGCTATTTTTTACAGGTCTGTCTCGACTGATTAATGTGTCATATTTTGCCACAGTTTTTGCACAATGAATTTATTTTTAGAGTTTTATTTCCTGTGAATAAAGGGCGGCATCCTCGGCATTATTATTGACTGGAGCTGCGACCTGGACTGGTGGGCAGGCAAGTGTTACCCCAAGTACAGCTTCCGCAGGCTGGACAACAAAAACCCTACCAACAACATGGCCCCTGGATACAACTTCAGGTTGAACAATTTCTATCAAATTCCTCTCAGTTAATTCATTCAGCTTAAAAACAAAATGATAAAACATAACACTGTTTTAGGTTTGCAAAATACTACAAGACCCCAGATGGAGAGGAAACTAGAACCTTAATCAAAGCATACGGGATCCGGTTTGACGTCATTGTATTTGGAACTGTGAGGCCTGAATACATCTTGATTTTACAACAACTTACCAGCAAAACGTGTGCGTGCGCTCTTTTACAATACTTGGGATGGGATTGTTTTATCTTGCAGGCAGGAAAATTTGGAATTGTACCCACCATAGTGAACCTGGGTGCAACGTTATCTTTGCTCAGCTTGGTGAGTAGACCAAAAAGCCCTGCGCTTGGACAAAATGAATGGATTTCTCAAAAGCAATGACACTTAATGAGTTTGAGTGTTTTTTCCCCTCAGGTTCCCATCGTCACTGACTGGTTTATGTTGACATGCATGAGGAAAAGAGAACTTTACAGCAGATACAAAGTCACATATCTGAGTGAGGACGCTGACACCGAACCAGTAAGCGACCAGCCCATCACTCTCCCTTTTCTACATGCCTTACTACTGGCAGCAATAAGTAACCAGAACTTTTTCTTTTTGGGGCCAATCATTACTCCACAGTTAATCATCTTCTATCTGTTCTTACAGACGTCAACAGGCACAACCTATGGCACCCAGTAGCTTGGTAATGTCTTTCTGCAGAGGGATCTAATCTATCTAAGAAATGAAATAATAAAAATGAAACAGAATGTCATTATCATTTGAACTGTTCAATAAAGCTGGATAAACGTGTGTGTGTAAAGACTGTATTTCCTCTGATCAGTGCTGCCCCCTGCAGTGAATCCTCCGCACCGCAGGGGGGCAGCACAGCCACAGAAAAGCACAAGGAGTGCCTCAGAGAGCCAAGCTAGCAAACAACAGAGGAGTGAGGCAGTAGAGGCTGTTACACAGACACACCGGCACTAAAAACGGAGAGTTTTATGACTTTTACGTTGTATTTGTTAAGCAAACTAAGGACGTGTGTGTGTATCGGTGTGTGAGCCGAGCTGTGGGAGCAGTCTGTGGACAGACTCAGCCGACAGTGTTAGCCTGGCAGCTAAACGTCCAGCTGCTGTTGTATTAGTTGTAACCGATGAGGAAACCGTGCTGACCCGGGCTAACATGCTGTAAACGAGCCGGGCCAGCTCGCCCTGAGTTAGCCAGAGGGCCGCTGGACTGAGGGAGCAAACTACAGGATGACAGGTGAGTGAGAGCCTCAGTTCAAATAAGCTAAGCTAACACTGTCTGACAGCAGGCTCGGCTCAGCTTTTTAAGGGGTAATGATGGTGATAATTGATCACTGATAATTGATACTGACACGGTGATTTTCTCAGAGGATGCCGTGTTGCTGAAAGTGCCTGTCATTCGGCAGCTGTATCACTGGGACTGTGGGTTAGCCTGCTCCAGGATGGTCCTGAAGTAAGTGCACAGCTGCTGGCTGCATGTCCTGACATTACACAAGCATGCTTCACACATGTTCAGCCTCCTGCAGGTGGACTACAGTCCTCTCCTGTTGCAGGTACCTCCACCCAGTCAGCGATGAGGAGTTTCAGAGAGCATGCTGGGACCTGAAGCTGACAGAGAGCGTGTGGACTATTGACCTGGCCTACCTCATGTGCCATCTAGGAATCAAACACTGCTTTTACACGCAGACTCTGGGTGTCGACAAGGGCTTTAGGAACCAGGTACTTTGCTGCGCCCGCTCTCTGCACTGTCGTCAGCAGATGTGTTTGTTTCTGGGTCTGTGTGTGTGATAGTGTCTTTGCTGTCTTTCTGTGTTTTTTGCAGTCCTTTTATAAGAAACATTTTGACACAGAAGAAGACCGGGTGAATGAGCTCTTCCTCAAAGCAGATAGCAAAGGCGTGACAGTTGAGAAATGGTGAGTTTTCTGTTTGTTCCCATTCCCTTAGACGAGCCACCAGCTTTCGCCTTTGACAGAGATAAAACCTGGGATGTGTTGATGGTTGTCTTTCAACAGTTCGGTGACAGTTCAAGAAATCCAGTCTCACCTGGAGCAGGGCCACATCGCCATAGTGCTGGTCAACGCCGTCGTCTTGACCTGTGAACTGTGCTCCCCACCTGTCAAGTACTGCTGCTTCCTGCCTGTGGGCCAGAAGTGTTTCTGCAGGAAGCCAGAGTACCAGGGTCACTTTGTGGTGGTGTGCGGCTTCAACAGGACCACTGGCTGCGTTTTCTACAACAACCCTGCGTATTCAGACCGTGAGTGATCTTGTGTCCAAAGCACAACACTGTTGCATAACCATGTTTGAATGAACAGTTCATGGTCTATTGGGGAAAACTGACTTTCTCTAAAATGCATTTAATATAGTGGCTATATAGTATAAATACAGTACAATTTAGTTTCAATTTTTGATGAGATTGGTGCAATTTGTGGATTCATTATTGAAAAAAAAAAAGTTGGCAGCATTTTTGATACTTGATACTTCGTCAAGGTCATCCATGAAGCATGAGTTTTCCAAATGTGAGAATGTGCTTCTTGTCTCCTAAATATTTTTGAAAATGACATAACTGACATAACTGGCTTTCTGACTTTTGGTCAGACAACAGAAACAAGATGATGTGGTCACCCGTGGGCTCGGATAACTTGGAAGAATCATTTAAAATGTTTTTTTACTTTTAAACTGATTAATCTATAAACCAGTCAACAGAATAAATTTTAGTTACAGCCTTAGAGTAAAATTTATGGTTTTGTTAGTAATGGAGACTTTCTACTTGTTAATTGTAAGCTATTAGTGCAAGTATTGAGACTAGCGGGATTACAAATATTAAGTTTGTTGCAAAATCATCAACCTTTGTCTTTTGACTGACAGATGTTTGTGTGTTTGTTAATCAGGGGTGTGCTGCACCAGCATCAGTAACTTTGAGGAGGCCCGGCGGAGCTACGGAACAGATGAGGATATCCTGTTTGTCTTTAAGGAGAGTTGATGGACAATGACGATGGATCTGGACTTCACTCTTCCTTAGCTCATCATTAAATTGGCACGATGCTGCAGATCTCAGATGAGTGGCCCCCTCCTGTTGTCGCAGATCCCCGGGGCCTTCTTTTCTGGTGCTAAGAAGCCCAGCTGCTCACATGAAAAGAACTTCACGCTGCAGATTCACCGCTCTTATCCCATCTGATATACAGTCAATACTGCTCGATCCGCAAAGGATCAACAGCTGAAGCTTCAAAAGAATTTTATTCTGTCTGCGTTGAGTTTTAATGATTGTGGTTCAGGGTGGGAAATTAAGTTTTTGAAACATCTACCAGCCACTGACAGTCAAATGCTCAGATTCACCAGCCACTCAAGAGTAAATCATTATTTTGTGTCTGAATTATACTGGCCACCTTCATATTTTATCAGCGTTGGCTGGTGTGGCTGGTGCTAATTTCCCACCCTGCTGTGGCGGCTATTGTATTGGAGTAGTATTTCAGACTTACAGTGGATGAAATGTGGGAAATATTATAAAATAGGAATTACCAGGAAATGTGTGTGCACATAATTCAGGGCTGATGATGAAAACATTTAGTATATCCAATTTCTTTGTTCAGTGTTGATGTCCCAAGCCTCACCTCCACCTGCCTTTTAAAAAGATCCTCCTCACTCAACTTTTTACTCTGATGATTCAACAGGGAAAACAGGAAGTGTTTGTGTTTTGAGAGTCTCAGGTAATTAATGCCCTTAAGTGTGACATTTGCATTAGTTGACAACTAGTTCAATGCAATACTCCACAGTCAGACCCACTGAAACATGAACTCACCAGTTTAGTTCACTGGGGGAAAAAAGCTAAACACTCATTTTGTTGTCGTGACATGTGGGATGGATGGATGCATAGTTGGGTTGTTTGGGTCATGTGGCAGAAACAAAAGTGTAATTTTGACTCAATCACATTCTCTTTTTTTAGAGCAGTGAAGACTTGGTAATTTCATCATCGTCGCTCAGTTTTACTTTGACTTTTTCATTTTGGTATTATGTTTATGTTTTTGCACTACACCTTTCAAATAAGACATAATTGTATGTTATTTAAGAATTTTAAAATGATATAACTTTTCTGAATCTATGAAATGTCTTTTTTTCAGGCTGTGCCCTTTTGGGAAGAACAAAATGCACGTTTGAAACCACAAACTTTATTTTTTATTAAACATAGAGCTGCATTTATTATATGTTGTGATTAAAGGATTTGAAGATATGTTCCTTGTCATTTAATGAGGCACTTACACCTTAAATCTCAATATATAGTAACGTTTTACAAGAGACTGAAGGAAAAGTACCAGATCAGCATCCTCTGTTTAATGTGGGAGTTGTGAAGGTAGGCTATCGTGATATTAGCCAGTTAGTGGGACCCCGTTCTCTCTTAAATATAATTGTAGTCTGATTCTTTGGGGATCAGAATTATTGAGTAAATTAAATATTCCAAATGACTGATTGCATCAACATCTTTCTATTGTTGCCTCAGAAAAGAAAGAATTGACGTCTGATATCTTGAAATGAGTTAGCATCATCCTAAAAAGTCTTAATTACTCAGTGCTTTGTCATCACGTGAAGATATGTTTTACACACAGAACTTAAAACAGTCCAGGTTTGTGTCGAGCCATGAGTAATGAAATCAAGATAGGCTTTGGTTTGGTTTGAAATTTAGTTTTCTTTGATAACGTGATGGGACCAACAAACAGGAGCCCACCTGACAGAAAATTAACACAGGAAGTCAAATAAAAAGAACTGAGCATCGTGTGTGTTATACTTTAACAGACTAGCATGAAATCTAATCTACTCCTTCACTATGTTGGGTTTGAAGTCAGGCCTGACAGCTTTAGTAAGTTCCTCTGCATACTCGGCATACCGTCCAGTCATCTGCAAAGAAACATACAAAAAGTTTTAACCACACTGATGTTCACATTACTGCAAAGTTTGCAACACAACTTCCTCTTAAAGTCAGGTCACAATGGGTCAAACAGGGAGGCTGCTTTTGATACGCTCACTTATATTTACCTTAAAACTCCATTTGTCGCTAATTTGTCTGTTCAGGTTGAGATCCATCTCTACGACCAGCAGTCCATCACGGGTCCTAGAGAGCCCCGGGGTGCGGCTACCGTCAGGAGCAGCCACATAACTGGATCCATAGAAGTGTCCAAAGTCATGGTGAGCTGCAAAAGTCAGCAGAGCTCATCTGTAACTGGTACTTAAATAATCCACCCTGCCTGTATCAGCTACATGTGGAGGCCCATGACAAGACAAATGAACCAATGAAATAATTACTGCAACATTTCAATGCTACACATTTATTTCTTACTTTGTGAATGTTAGATAATAATAATAATACTATAGTGTATTTCTGTGTTTGACCGTTTGTTTAATTTTTCAGTTTATGTATTCAATTTTGAAAAAGTCATGTTTGGCTGGTTCACTAGTGGTTACAGCATCATGTCTTTCTGTGCTGAATAACATTCAGGTTAAAAATAGACTCACTGAATATAAACTATGATTTGGCTATATGAATGTTCAGTGAAAATAAAGTTTTCTCAGTTCTAAGAAAAAAGTATTTTACCTTTTTTGCCATCACCAGATGTGAACTCACTTTTGAAGTGTTCCTGTGAGAGACACAAGAATGAACATGAAGTCACACAAGCTCCCTACAGTGACTGTTGAGCACCTGAATCGACACACCCGCGTTGAGCCATAATGACTGCTCAGACTGACCCTGTGTGGGAGGTTTTGCAACATGTTGTTTTGCAGGATAATATTCAGTGATGATATAGTCATACACACCATGTTTCAATAAATGCACAATCTATTTCACCATCAACAGTGTTTTACATGACCTGCTTTCAGAATTTACCCAAAGGTTTAACGAAAATTATATATATAATTATAAATTATCAAACTGTATAAAGACTGCTGGTCGACCAGTTTTCCAACCAAACTAGGTAAAAAAAAACATGTAATTCCACATGGAAGAATATCAGTTTGTCTACGGCCGTGCATGAATGTCAAAGGCACAGCTCTATGTGATGTCACTGAACAGATTTATGTGTGCGACTGCAGACAGAAACAGAAACAAACTCACCGTCCCAACACGGTTGATTGCACATGTGAAACAGTGGTTAGCTATCGCTGCATTCCTGGCCTCTATAGGCCACATGGGCTCACTGCAGAGAAGAGAAAACATTGTAGATTATAATGGATATATGACGATGCATGACAAGAGCCATAGCACAATTCACTAACAAGAGCATGGCATCTATAAGAAGAATGTAGTTTTTATTTTGGATTAACTGAGGGGTGTAAAAAGGATCGTCGAGAAGAGGGATGTACGGGGTCGAGAAGAGGGATGTAAGGGGGGTCATCGAGAAGAGGGATGAAAGGAGGAAAAGGGGGTCGAGAAGAGGGATTTAAGGGGAGTCATCGAGAAGAGGGATGTACGGGGTCGAGAAGAGGGATGTAAGGGGGGTCGTTGAGAAGAGGGATGTACAGGGTCGAGAAGAGGGATATACGGGGTCGAGAAGAGGGATGAAAGGAGGAAAAGGAATTTAGGCAGAAGATTGGACGAGAGATGCCAAGTCGGCTTTGCTCCATTTGAGGTTGAACCTTAGGGTGTCGGGAGAATGGATGGAGATATCAGACAGGCTTGCGTGTTGGAATGGCGGAGGAGGAGGTTATAAATTCTGAGCATCTTAAAAAGCCAAAGAATGCGAGTAGAAACTGATATCAGCGGTGGAGTGATTGTTTGTGTGAATGAGGATGACTTTACGCCCCCAAAGAAGTGCGGCAATGACTATTGGGTACAGTTCAAAGAGGGCAGAAGAAGGGGACGGCAAGAACAGTTCTGGTGGCCATGTTGAGGCGAACCGTCTGCCGCTATAGTAACCACCAAATCCGACGGAAGGTCCTGCATCGGTGTAAGCTGGATGTCTTCAGGCTAAGTTATGTGTTCATCGTAAAGAAAAAAATGCCATTCCAGGAGGAGAGGAAGTCGCACCACGGTCTGAGCTCCATCTTACAGTAGTCGTCGAGGAGGATGTGATCGAAGAGATGAGGGACGGAAGGAAGGCAAACTTCATGGTGGAGAGGCTGAGTGATGGGGGTGAAGATGGTGGTGTGACGATGAGGAAATTGAAGTTGAATATGCTGTTGTTCAGCAGGATCCAGTAAAGTGCTTCTGAGAGGGAATCCATGGGGCTGTGATGATGCACTCGGTAGCTGGGTGTGAAGGGGCTCCGCATAAGTTGCAAGCCAGGGAGGGACTTGTTGCAAACACTCTGCAGTAGACGTGCTGTCGGTTGTGAGAGTTTGAGGCAAACAGTAGGTTAAGTAGGTACTTGTGACTGATAGGATACTTGCGACATGGCTGGATTGGGGGAGTGCATGTGCTGGAATTAGTGAGGCAAAGGAGGTGCGGTTTGCGTGGTCTTGTTCCTGAACCTCAGTTATATTAACTACATTAAATAACAAGTGACACTGATACTGCAGGTGGGACTGCTGCTACAGATCAGAAGCTCAGTCTTGCCCTGAGGTGCTCTTGCAATTACTGGAAAGAAACTTTACTCCACTTTGACCCCTACCTGAGAGATCCCACAGTAGCTGAGGGGTTGAAGATGATCTCTGCTCCATTCATACTGTACATGAACCAGTTGAGAGGGTGATGGCGCCCATAACAGATATTCACCGCGATCCTCCCAAACTGTGTCTGGAACACCGTGTGCCCAGTGTCACCCTCCATATAGTACGTAGACTGAGTGTAGAAAAGCAAAGAGATTGAACACAGCAGTTTTTCTAAGCTCACACAGATGCAGTGGATGATACAGTCGCAAATCACACACTTACCTCATTAAAATCTCCAACCCTGGGAATATGGTTCTTCCTGCTCTTTCCCAGCACTTTTCCAGAGTTGGAGATCACCACTGCTGTGTTCCACAGAGTGCTGTGCAGCTCGTCTCGCTCCAGAATTGGACAAACAACCACCATGTTGTATTTTTTGGCCAGCTAGTAACAGAATCACAGTGTTATTCTTCTTGCATTCTGTAGTAAAGCGTGTGATTGCACTGTGTCAGACCTCTGTCACCTCACCTCTTGGCAGAAGCGTGTTGTGTTTCCATCTTCAGCAGACTCTGCAAACTCAGTCCATGGGTCTTTCTCGCGGGTGCAGAAAGCAAAAGGCATGGCTGAAGATGGTAAAAGACAAGTCAGTCTCTTTGAGCGGCTAACATGAAATGTGTAGGTTGGACTCACAAAGGCACTCACTCCAAGTCTCCTGAAAGCAGACGATGTTCACACCGCACATTGCCGCCACTTCGACCATCTCACCGACCCGGTTGTGCATGGCAGTGATCTGTGGAGGAGACAGTTACACTTTGACCCGAACAGTTTCAAGAGGAAATGAATCCTATCAAACGTACAGCCTCCTGCCTGTTTCTATCAAAGGCCTGTTGTGTCTGAGCCCTGACCTGGTCCAGGATGGGGGCATCAGTGGGCAGAACAGTGTGGTGCTGGATGAGTCCCACGCAGATTTTTCTGGGAGGCCTCAGCTGCTCCTGTGCGGCTTCGAACCCATGACCCTTCAGCTCAAAGTCCCGCTCAGAGGCTGCGTCCACAGCACATGTCGGGAGGTCCAGCTTCCTGAAACAGAGAAGATTAGTTACATACAGACAGGAAGATCGAACACTGGATCCTT
>JBAJHX010000076.1:3658860-3702811 GCA_037176925.1 Amniataba percoides | reverse complement strand
TGCTGTTGCTTGTATCCATGGAGTCTCTACACACAGACGCACTGGCACTCTGGACTTTATAGTTGTTGGACAGTGATGTCAAAAGGGAGGCTTTATTGTTTCCCGCCACAGATTGGATCTAATGGATGAAATAGTCCAGCCCGACACTGTTCCTGTTTACTGTAATAGCACAGACGGAGTCCTCTGATGATGCTCTAATCTAACTTGGAAAGTGTGGGAGACAGACCAAGTTTAAAATTCAGTTTGAGAGAAAAACAATTCCCCATCAGAACTCACAGAGGGGGTTCAACTACAATCCGTATTACATCTCCACTCTCAAAGAGCCTTGTTAAATCTAAAAATCAGCGGAAGGAGGTTTTAAAGTTGCAGAAACTGATGAACACATTATTGACTATTATCATCTTGAAACTGATATTTTGAACTTGTTAGCAAATATTTGGTTTTTTACACATCAAACAGGCAGGAAATAATGGAATTAATCTGTAATCTTGTGCCCATCTGGCAAATTAAAGTCCAATATTCACTCTCCTTTTAGCTATGAGTGAAATAATTAGCTCATTAGCTGCAAAATGCAATGCTGTAAATGCATCAGCAGCTTATTGCTGACTTTGTTTGAGTACTGGCGCCGGGCAGCTAGTCTACAGGAGCAATATCACGGTTGTTTTTATTGAAAACAGCTCGTCTGTAAGTATTAAACAACACTTTAATTAGTGAGTTCAGGAGTGCTGGTGGAGTTTTTACTTTTGGCCAGAGTCAGGCTAGCTGTTTTCCTCTGTTTCCACTCTTTATGCTAAGCTAACTCAGAGAGCTACTGCATCTGGCTTCACATTTACTGCAGAGACTAATGAGTGGCACTGATAATGTTCAAAGTATTACTTTAGATGGAATATTAATATTTAAACCAAATGATTTTTGATAATTACACACAGTCAGGGTTCACACTCACTGGATCTCCAATAAGGCCGAATCAATAGGGTTGAGTCTTCCCCTCAGCGTGACCTAGCTGAGGAGACGAGACGTTGCCAGGACAGGACAGCAGCCGAGCTCAAAGACTCGGGAGGTCTCTGCGGTGAATCTTTTAAAGAGCACTGAAGACCTCTGGGGAAGCTTTCAAAAAGAAGTGGGCCCTGTGCCCTGTAACCTGAACTCACAGGGGGACTGCGATAAAAGCTGGGAAAATAAAGAACTCCAAAGATAGTTTGATTGCTGAACTAACCATTTCCCAGAATGAGCAAACCAGATCCCTCACTCATTTCTGTAGACTTCCACATCTAATATGAAATGTGACCCGGCCTGGTGAAAAGCCAACGGGAAGCCTGGAGCTCTCCTACACATGATGAATAATGACTGGGCCACTGTGGCCATTACTGCTGACACATTCAGTGAGTACACTTCAAAAATGTTAAAGGATTTATTTAAAGGCAGAACATCATGTTAGCCTGCCTGGGAGAGCACTGAGGATAGATTCAAAAGGAAGAATAAAACACAGGACTTCTTCTGACTCGCCACAGTGAAATTATTCACAATTGTCTTCAAATAATTTCCCATCATTAATTATCTCATAATCTCAGAAGTTATTTATATGAATATAACTTAAAGTCAAGTCACATTGTCTCGGTGAGCAAACAAACACAAAAGGTTACATTTCAGCATTGCATGTACAACTTTTAAAAATGGGAAACATTACATTTCTGTTGACACAGACATGGACCAGTCTGTCACTGGTGAAGGTACTGTTCTTGATTTTCAGTTCTAGAAAGAGCGTAGGGCTCACAGGGTGCCATGGGGTGAAAATGACATCAGACCCGATCATTGTACCACAAGGCTGAGCTAAACTGTCTGAGAAAATGAAAAGGTATAATGTGAAAAAGCTAAACTTTTTGCAAATGAGTTCAATACTGTAATTACCAAGGATCAATAACCTCTGCCCATGATTCATGGTGTTGCAATGTGGTTATATTTACATGTGCATTTTATCCACTTCCCTGAAAAGATCAAATATATCAATAATTTATGATACATTTCTGTCTTACAGAACCATTCAGAGCAGAAAAGGCAGGACAAAGTTTACTTTCACACTATATTATATTATTTCAGCCTGCAGTTAAACAAGGAGGAACTGAACTGAACTGTTCCTTCTTTCCATATTGGCGGAGTTTGGAAGGTCACTATTTCACTGGTCAGTGTGTGTTTTTATTAAACTCTTCTGAAGTGAAAGCATTTAGTGCTCAATCATAGCCGAGCTTGATGTGTGAAGTGCGAGCCGCTCAGTGGATTTGAACCACTCGTGGTCTTGTGTGGTGTTGTGAAGCAGCACACTTGCATCTCTTTTCGATTTTTAGTCTAGTTTAAATTAAAAAGTCACTGTGTTTAAATAGTGGAGACAGTATCTTGTGGCAAGAAGATTTAATTTATCTCTGTGACATTCGTCCATAATCCTTTTACAGTTGCCCTATTTCCATAGAGGTTCAGTACTTATCCAGATCCTTTGAGAGGTGCTAAGCTGTTAATATTTTACTGCCAGGCTCCTGAATACTAGTGAATGTTCCCTCCTGCACATGAGTCAGGACCTTTGCCAGCTCACTAAAGCAGCTCTTTTACTTTGCTTACTGAACAGTGACACGTCCTGAGCGAGCTGTTCTGATTGTCCTCCGTGACTTCTGGTCCAGTGCAGTCATGCTGCTGCGCTGCATACTATAGATGATGACCTATGGGGATTGGAGTCTGTCTGAGAGCTTGCAGGGGACAAGGCCCCATCTTAGGACAGTGGGATATGACTACTGACAGAGGGGGATGGGATACCGCCACCAGACCGCCCCCTACAGAGGAAATGTGGGTAGGGCAGCGGCAAGAGCTTTCACTGCCGCTGCTGCTGTGTTCAGTGACATGGTCAAAGCTGAGGCCGTTTGCCTTGAGTCTGATGGAGTCAGTGATGCTGTTGTGCATGGAGTTGCGCTTGCTGCCACCACTCTCAAACACCTCCTGCCGGCCCAAGATGTGCCGCCGGATAATCTTACGGAAGGTTTGTCGGAACTCCCGGATGCGGTAGGCGTAGATGAAGGGGTTGACCACAGAGTTGGCATGGGAGAGAATAATGGCCACATACATGATCCAGAGCGGAGGGCGAGAACACTGAGGACAGAAGAGGGTGAAACAGTTGATGATGTGTAAAGGCAGCCAGCAGACCACAAACAAGCCGACGATGATGGCCAGAGACTTGGCAGCCTGGACCTCCTTCTGCAGCGTGGAGCGCGACTTCTCTCCATGAACCGCCTTAACCTCGATCAGCTTGAGCTGGTGGCGAGCGGCCATGAAGATGCACAGGTAGATGGCCAGCATGAGCAGCAGGGGGATCAATACACAGGCGAAAAAGTTAAAATAGACCATGTACTCCATGTCCACCACCTCCTCAAACAGGCACTTCATCAGGCCGGGCGAGCAGGCGGTGCTGTTGTTGCCCTCGAGCTCCTTGTGCCAGCCCATCATGGGGGTCAGGCCAATGATGATGGATAAAACCCAGCAAATGGCAATGATGCCTCGTGCCCGCTGGCCTGTCACCAAGCTGTTGTACCTAGAGAGACAGTAACATCAACCACAAGCTCTGTCAGCTCAAAACTCTTTAAGTCAGAGGTCATACTAATATGTCTATTTGATTCAGATACCAGACACTGTAATTAATAGTAATTTGTATACAGTATAAGACATTCTCCTTGACTTATAATTTGCTCAGCCCGTGCCCTTCTCATCCCGGAACTACAAGAGAAAAGATAAACAAACAAACTCTTTCAGTCCTTCCTCAAAGGAAGAGGCTATTTTGAGTGTGCCTGTAGTGCAGTGTGGGAGAGCAGCTGAGATATTTGGCTTGTTTCTATCACATTCTTGAGATGTTAAAGTGCAGAGGTTAACGCTGCAAAAACAAGCCCCCCCATCAGGGATGCCAAAAAACAACAGACAGAAACCCTCACGTATCTTCGTCAGGAGGAGGAGGCTGTGTGAATGCAGACCGTTTGAGTCCTGCAAACAGGAAGGCTGAGCTCACTACGGCTCTGAGGTTCAGTGTCCAACCATGGCGAGGTCACAGCTTGAGCTTCAGCATCACTGCTGGTCAGCATGTCATTGGGTGACAGGTTAAATGTCTACAAACATACCATCTTCTGCAAATTTCAATGCTAAGTCTAAGCTGAGGCTCAACATAAACAGTCTGACGAGCGCTGTGTTTTTACAGCTAAATGATACAGTGCGATTACACAGGAGGTCACACAGCCTGTATAAGCAATTAGAGCAAAATTCGTTTGATTGTTCCAAGGGGACACGTCCTCATGGGAGAAGCCATTTCTGGACACTCTTATTCAGCCAAGACTCTCTGGTTCAAATGTCATGTCTTCACTAACAGATAGGAAGGAAATATGAAGTTTCATTGTGAGACCACAAATGCCTGGAATTAAGAAACACATTAGACTGAGCGGAGGAAAGGAAAAATGATGACACATTTTAAATGTACTTTATCTATTTAGCAGTATTAAATATGCACTTTAGGCCCTCATTTTGTTTCCTAAACTGTATCTTCCAAGTTTGCTAACTATTTTTATAAGCATTTAAAACCACCAAATAGTCAGGTTCATTAAGAGTATTATAAATAGCTAATAAATAAAATTACTAATCCTTTACAGATTACATGTTGATGAAACTATTTAAAATCATTTTTCAACTTTTAGTTTGCCAGAAGGTGATTCTTGGTAACAGCTTATAACTGATGTATAAAGCATTCATAATCATCTATTAACATTAATAACCTGTTTGTCTCCTCTAACTGTAGAAAAGGTCTCCACAGGCACACTTTGTTTCTTCTGGGCCACTGACCTGAGAGGTATCTTGATTGCAATGTAGCGGTCTATAGCAATGGCCAGCAGGCTGAAGATGGAGCTCTGGGTGAGAACCAGCACAAAGCAGGCGATGAACAGGCAGCCATAGAAATTGGAGCAAAAGCCGGTGCTGATGACGATGGCGAAGGGAATGGCCAGGACGCCCACGGCGATGTCGGCCACCGCCAGCGACACCACGAAGAAGTTGGTGATGCTCTGCAGGTTGCTGTTGAGGCACACGGCCCAGCAGACCAGCACATTGCCCAGCACAGAGAACGCAGCAATCAGCAGTTCCAGGATGATGTAGAGGACGGAGGCGGCGGGGTCGTCCGGCATGGTGAGACAAACGGCGAGGTCAGTGATGAGGAGGGAGGAAACCTCACCTCAACGACCATAGCTGCAGCCTGGCAGCCGCTGAGCTCAGCCCTCTCACCTCCAGCACTCTCAGAAACATCCACCAGATTCCCCAGGCAACTGTGGCGACTCCTTCACACCTGCTCAGCTCAAACAGGCTGAAAAATGGCTTTAGTGAAGTTCAGACAGCGATGTCATCTCTCCGAACTCCACACACGAACTCCACAAAGCTCCTCTGCCGTCCTCTCCCCTCAGGTCCTTCCCCTCAACAGCTTTTTCCCACGAACTTCTTGAGGGGCTGAGATGATGCCAACAACGCACATCACTGGAACATTATGTGGCTGGAGATAAAGAGGTGCAGAAGTGAAAAAGAGGAAACGCTTTCACAATATAGGAAGTGGATTTCAACAGACACACAGATATGCTTTAGAGCGAGTCAGTAGTGTTGCAGGACTGTGTCAAACGTATGCTGTTCCTAAAATGCATCTATGTGCTTGGCAGATGATCAAAGTAAAACTGAAAGATTAAATTTCACATGTTGGTCAATACGTGTCTTTCCTATGAAACAGCAGGTTCTTCCTCAACTACAGTTACAAAAAAAGTTTCATATAAAAAACAACTAAATGTGTTTTTTCTGTTCTGTATCAGTTCAGTTTTCAAACCAAATAAATTGCATGAATGTGTCCCAGCACAAATGAATGGCTGGGGTCAACCTGCCTTGAAGACCTTTTTATTGTAACACTTTTTCAGAGGTTTCAACTTGAATCTCCAGAGGAAACACTTGGACAAATGGCCCTATTGAAAAGCTCCTGCAGCCTCAATATTAACTTTAAAATTATTCAAAAATCCATTTTAGACTCATGTGAGTGTTCATGTTGTGGGACTTTGGGCTGCTGATGTCTTCTGTAAACAGCCCCTCTTGACCCTGCAGAGGAGCAGTGTGAGAGCAGTTTGTGTAGACTTCATCAGTGTCCAACGTCCACGTAGCACAGCTCCCAGTGTTTTGGTTAAGATCAATAAAGATCATATACAAGAAACATGAAAAATAACACGTGTCTTATTCACTGCAACCTCATATCATCAGCTGCTCTTAGTTACATTTTGGATCCATGTTAAAGATAAAACAAATCATCCTCAGTTTGACTTCAACACACAGACTTGTACACGGTGATATCATCTGTTCAACAATTAGGATTTAGCAACACTTGAGTCATTATGGGCTTGTAGCTGTGGGGTTGTTTGTTTGTGTTGCTGTTGTCAGTCAAATCTGATCAAACCCAACCCAAAATGATGAAGCAGGTTAGATGAATTTCTAAATATTGTCTTTGGTAATTGTTAGTCATGAATATTTGATAGATTAGAGAAACACTTACACTTACTGTGTAGCTGTGGAAGTGTCCAGGTGCTGCTTTATGCAGCTAAAATTAATCCCTTTAATAAAAAAATGCTCAAATTGACAACCTCGAGAAAATAAAAATTCAGCTGTTAGGTTCTCCTCAGTTGTATGAAGCACTGTAGCTTTCAGCTCAGTGTTGTAGGTTCACTTTTACAGCTCTCATGAGAAAATGACGTTGGCATATTCCAGCAAAAAAACCTCTAAAAACACAGGCTACCCCCTCAGCACTTGATGATGGAGAGAGTTTGATATAAAGCACACTTGATACAACACATCATCAGACAAACCTGAAGAACATCTCTCACACTGCCAGCCAAGCCCAATAACACTTTCTACTGGGCTATAAAAGGCCTGCTTCAGTCTCTTCAGAGTTGTTTTAAAACTCAAGATAGCGTCAGAGGTCTCAAGAGTAGTCTGTGGGTGTTTCACAGAGAGAGAGGAGAGCACACACCTTCCCAAGTGTGTTTCTAAATGACTGTATAACATATGGCAAACATCTGAAGCTACACGATAAATGTGTCTTATTGTTCACTTGAAACAAAGCAGTTTTTCTTCCTCTACTACTGTAAGTCCTCGGGGCATTTGTAATTCTTAAACGTTGACAACGCTGGCTCCTGTTATATTTTCAATTAATGAATCACGCTGCAGTTAGATATCTGTGAGTCATAAAATGTTTCACAAACAGAAATCTGATGTTTTTAGTGCTCGATTCCCACAGAGGGAATGTTTCTTAAGGTTACAAAGAGTTTTCTGAGAGCTGTGAGCTGAACAGCTGTGCTGGATCTGCAAGGTCTTTAGTCTTGGAGTCAAGCTTTTCCCTTTGGGTCCCTTTTTATTAATACCAAAGACTTGTTGTTTTAAGGTCAATAGTTAACCGTATATTTTTTGGAGGTTTTTTTTGTTCTTTCTATCTGACTTACAAATAACGTTTTTGTTGGTCTGTTTCCTCTGAGCTCAGTGTTCTCATCCGTGTTGATGTCAGAGGAGTCTGGTGTTAAATTGCAGTGTATTATAATGTTTTATGCTGTAGTGGTGCGTCCCAAACAAAACCCCCAGAGGACAGCAAAGGAAATAATGAATCTCCCATGCTAGCTATGCATCCTACAATAACAAGCTCTCCTTAGATGGACAGACATCAGAAAAACTCCTGGGATTTATAGTGAAATGAGGGAAAGTGAGAACCGACTTTGGTTTACATGAGCCACTTTAGGACACGAGTTTGCTCTGAAATTGAAATTGGATCTTTGTGTTCAGACACAAGATCCAACTGGTAAATGAATTAAGGATTAAAATATCATTTAGAAGGCCACTGAAGTGAATTTAGCCTAAACCCTGCCGCAGCATCACCAGATACACAACAGACCACTTCATCACACTCTGCTGCCATGAGGAGGAAGCAGAACAGGAACAAACATTAGACCTCTCAGCTTCCTGATAAGAGACACTGTCATCGTACAAACCCGGCAGACACTCAAGATGACAACATGGTTGCTAGCAAAATGATTATAGCTGACTGCCCTCTAGCAAGACGCCGCCCTACTGAAGTTTCCATGAGCTTAACACTGACCACACCACCAGGACCTCTGAGAGCACCCGCATCAGTGATAAACACCACCAATCATGTTGCTACATTAATAGTTCAATTTGGACCAAGGGTCAGATCATCACACTTCACAGCCGTGAGGCAAACAATAGCTGTCGGCCAATGTAATTTAAACACACACATATTTAAATGCACCATTTATATTTTAATTGGAAACCATAGGAAACGTTGAGCAGCGGACAAGACAAGTAACAATGCAGGACGTGCCTCGAAGTCCTTATCATTTCAATTCATGCTGCAATTTAATCGTACTTGTTCTAACGCAATCTTTCAACTTGTCAGGTTACCACAAACCAATTGTCACTATTAATAGGCCCCTGATGGTCTGCAGTTCAGTGAGGTTTGGCCACAAAATTAACTCTAATAAAACTTTTGTGATAAAAGGTTGTGTAGTAGGTAGTCCTGCAACTGAAAGCCCTGCCTATTGTCATCTTCTCTACATGTTTCTTTTTTCTTCTTGCGTCATATAATGTCTTTCATCCAAATGCAGCATGTGACATTTTCCAGACATTTTTCACATCTATAATAAACTGAGATGTGTGAGATGTATTACAATTTTACAATCTATTGATCAACTAGACTTCATTGAGACCTGAGCTGAACAAATGTCAGACCATGTCTAACTTGTTTAGACCCGACCGCGGTACTGTAAATTTTCCAGGTAAATGCAAACTTGAACGAAAAGTTGATTAGACAAAGTTGTATTAACAATTAAACCAGCCCTGAGCTGAACATAAATTCAAGCACCAGGTTTATTATATCTCAATGGACCTTTGGTATTTTCATTACTTTATATTTTCAGAGAATTTGACATATCTAAGTATATTATAAAGACATAAATGCAACATTGTTGCATTCTTATTTGAAGTTGAGTCCCTTGTTATATGTCAAACTATGATCTCAGATATCAGAGGAGTGCTCAGTACAGGTGCTCCTGCCCCGGTGTCCCCTAAATAAGTGGCCAGATGATCAACATGTGGTTCACACAATCATTAATGTCCCACTGGAGTTTCAGAAACTTAAAGTGTGTTTTGGGTTGGTCAGACCAGCAGACAGCAGGTAGGACTCTCATAGTGTGGTGAACAAACCAGCCAGAAACAGCTCAATGAGACACGAGGCCCCTCTGCTGTGACTGTCCTCAGGTGAAGTCCTGCCTGCTTTTGTTCCCACAGGTGAGGAAACCTAATACTCAGAGCAGGACACCTTGTCCCAAACATCACTTCACTAACATGCTCACCTTCATGTATCTGCTCTACATGTACTACACATTACAGAGTATATAAGCTCCATGTAATGTGTTAATATCTGATGACCAAACTTATCACAATGTTGCATAAATTCAACCATTTCTAATTCAGATTTAATTAATTTTGTTCAGGATTGTGGCAATTCAGATCACTCACCTGTTTTTATTCATGTTGGGCAGAGTATTTCCAATAATGTGACAATATTTTACGTCTGGTCGCCCGTAGTTAGATCAGGTGACAAAAGCTTTCTCGTCCGAAACATATCACCAAATGTTGTCTTTCACTTCCTGCAGAGCAACAAGAGCGAAACTTCTGTTCACCGCAGACCAGCTCATCATGCAGTTTAAACCCAGGAAATAAAAAAAAAAAACACTCCGAGAGGCTCATCAGTGTCTCACGTTAGAAATACCAGCGCTTCTTCAGTCAATGACTACAGACACATGAGACCCGGTCCTTTCCTTCCTCTCTCTCTCTCTCACTCGCTCTCTCACTCTCACCCCTCCCTCATAAAACATCCTCAGCCTGGCTCTGCCTCTGTTTCCTCTCCAGGCCCGGATCACTTCAAAGCCTGTTGTGTATCCACGAGTCTACTGCTGACACATATTCAGCTTATTTCTGTTGAAGCATGACTCAAGTAATCCAGTTTATCTGGACATTTTCTTACACTAGGAGAGCCATTTGCAGGTAATAGTCAGTGCCAGAAGCCTGTCACAGTCTAATTACTGGTTAAATGAAATTCACTATTTAATAATCCACTGGAAATGTAATTTAACTGCTATTTCTGACCCAAAGACAAAGTGGAAACCACTTGCTAACACATTGATGACAACAAACATGGCTGTTTCAAATGGTCTTTATAACTATTGTCAGAAAAAAATAAAGCAACACAAACCAGACAGCATTTTTTTACAACTGATTATCATCAAAGTGTGCACTTAATACTGTAGCTTAGTCCCTATACACACACACAAATACACACACATTTATTCATTCAGCTTTAACTTTGCCAGGGAACCATTTCAGCACTGCATGTAGTGTGTTCATTAATTAAAAAGAAAAAGATGCCACACCAAAAACAAAATGTGACATTTAAAAAAATGTGACTTTAAAAAAAAAATGAAAAAAAGGCAACATGGAAACAAAAAGACAAACTAAAGCAGGTTCAGTGGAATTCTCAGAGCATATTCAAGTAAATAAAAATAAAAAGAAAGATAGTGTGATGAAATGGACCCAGTAAAGACAAAATACACTGTTCACATTTGCTCACAAAGCTCCACTCGTAAAGGGCATCATCTCAGGTCCCAAACAATGTAACATGTCCTTCACGGCTGCAGCATGTGGAGGTGGAATGTGCTTCTAGCTTTCTGCCAGCTGTCTGGTCTCTCCTCAGCAAGTGTCCTCAGTGTTCATCAATCACTCCACATCAGCACGCGCTGGACCTCATAACGTCCCAGGATCACTAAAGCGTGATCAAAACACATTCCACTTCCAGGATGGATAGGCTCCAGGTCTCTGTAGCTCTCAGACGTTCCTGTTGGGAGCAGTAAAACACACAGACCGGCGGTGGAGTCAAGCAGAACACAATAAAAAGTGTTGGCTGATAATCCTCAGCATCGTGGCATCACTAACGCCTATCAACAGAGAGCCAGTGCTTTCAAATGTCATTAAATAAGTCGCTCACACTCTCTCGTACACAAAAAAAGAAACTGTCATCGTTGCAGGCTCTTGTGCTAACTTTAAATCACTGAATGTCTGATGCAGCTGTACACACAGTGCTGATGTGGCTTGGCAAACGGCATGGCACAATGTGCTTCTAAATCGAGACAGAAATGTCGCTTCTGATGTTGCTGTTGATACCAGCTGGCAGCTTCATCTGATCCCAATCAACAGTGTGTAGTCAACCTTCAGCAGACACATGAGGGGTTTCGAGCAGCTCCCCCACCAAAAATCACTCACCATCAATGTTCCTCAGGAGGCACAAACGAGGAGAAACCTTGTTTTAGCAACTATTTCCACACTGTGACACGTGCCAGGGGAGGAAAGAAACCCGCCGTTTAAAGTGTCACAGTTTCACCCACAGACGCCTCCGCTAAACTGTTAAGGCAGGAAATTAGTGTGGAATTAAAAAAAGCTTATCTCAGTGCAGCTACTTAGAGTTTGTGTGAAAAAAAAATCATACACCTTCACACATACTAATAAAGCAATGTGACATGGACCTCACCACAATGACTGGAAACCATGCAAATAAATACAGTGAACTTGGCATGTTGAGGCACGATGAACACAGCAGTCAGACAGCATTACATGGTAACAGTGTTGTAAGTCCCCATATTTAGCATTTATAAAAGCCGCACATAAACATTTAACCACAGGTTTCATATAATGTACTTATCAACTGTAACTCCTTCTATAACACCCATAAATGGAGGCTGCTGTACAGATAATGAGATAGTGAGCCACCGTTGTGGTCTTGATAGAAGCTATAGTTGCTGAAACACATTGCAGCTGCTTACAACTACATTATACTGTGCTCGTTGTTTGTATACTGCTTATAAGTACCAAATGGGAGGACTTAGACTGGTACCCACAACATTAATGTTGCTGACTGAAATCTGACTAATTGAATCACATTATGAGCTACAAAGTATCTCTAAAGTATTGGTTAGTAAGAATTAAGAATCTCAAAAACTACATGTCTAACACAGTATCAGTACTCACACACACAATAAGTCAATGGCACCGTGAATTGTCAACTCACTTGAGGATTTTCTGCCATGTATGTGCAAAATGAACAGTTTAACATTTTCGGGGAATACACTTGTTTTCACTCTCATCATGACCTAATATGAAGCTAGAGCCAGCAGGTTATGGGCGGGGCTTAGCATTAAGACTGCAAACACAGGGCAGCTGCTAACCCGGCTCTGACTCGGATTCTGCGATCTGCCTGTCAGCTCCTCTAAAGCTCGCTGATGAGCATGTTATATATTATTAAATTGGTCTTTGCTGGTTGTCAGACTCCAGTACAAAAGAAACAATATAATATGTCAATATAATACACATCAGTTAGTGAGCTTTATATGTGCAGCTTTGTTAACAGCCTTTATGCTAAGATAAGCTCCTTCTTCTAGCTTTACATTAAGCCTAAAAAATAAATAATTGCATTTCCCAATAAGTTGAACTACTCCATTAATGAGGAGCTGCACTGACCTACAAAAGTTTGTCTTCATCTGTGAATCTGTCACTGCTGGTTTCTATAAAGTAGAGCATATTTTCCCAACGTGGGTGAGAAACTATACAGGTTAAGGCTCTCTGATCTACACAGAACTTAGCTCGTCAGTCAAAACATACTTCACTTCACGATAAAAAAAAAAAAAAAGCTATTCACTCATATTTTGGTTATGATGAAACGATGCAGTGTACAATATGTGCCTTATGAAAGTGTGAGATGGCAAATGCAGGCCTACAAAATGCAAACACTCAAATATACAGCTTAGCGTTCAACTTCAAACACATCTATGAGTATTAGTCCACTTCCATGATCTTCTAGTGAAAAACCATTTCGCGAGTGTGTTAGTGCTGCTGAAACCAACAATCAAAAGGCTCTGAAACTTATTTGGCAACAAATCTTCTGCTTCACAAACTGTAGTGAGAAAAAAAAAAGACACTGCCTCCATGGAGGATCGGTCTCCAGCATCAAAACTCACACAGGCACTTTGTCCACTGAATGAGGCATCTGTATCAAAATGTAACATCTGGAAGACTCGGTGCAAAAAGGCTGCGTCTGTCTGGGCTCCTTTCAATGGGAATTTTCAGGCTTGTGGGGGAATTCCAGCATCACCGACTCCTGTTATTCCGTAGAAGTTGCTGTTTTCCACAAAATATCCACAGCCAACAAAAAAGTGACTATGAAAACTACTCCTTTTGTAGTGTAGCGCACTCAAAGTCAGACTTGCAGGAATTCCCCCTTAACACCCAGGACACTGGGTTAACTGGAAAGGAACATCATTTGCCAGGAAAAGCCAGGTAGAAGGCACTGAGACTTGGTTTCTTTCCCATGCTGCTCCTTCAAACGTATCCTGAAAGGCAAAGATGATGTACGGGATTTCATTGCTGGTCAGTTCATACTTGGTTCACTAGGCTTTCACCATTTCCCTCTCAGGGCTAACAAGCATAACAGCAGACACAGAGGCAAGTCCTTAGACTACAACTCTACAGAAAGCGTATTTTACGCTGCACTGGGAAGATGGAGTAGCTGTGTGTGTGCCCAGTGAGGTTCTCTTCTGCCTTTAGTGTTGCTAAATATTGAGGACCGACATGCAGCGTGACTGGGAGTTGCTGTGTGGGGGAGCAGGTCAGTGAGGTATAACAGTTGACCGTGGAGTTCAAAGGTTGCTGAGAGCTCAGGGTGGCTTGGGTGGTTCTGATTGTGCTGCAGGAACAGGGCGGGTGGGACGGTGAAGTCAGGTCTCAAAGTACTTGTAGATAGCCGTGACATAAGTCATGACACTCTGCCAGTCCGGCCTCTCCGTGTGCACCATCTCATTTATATCCTGCAAACAGAAAGAGAACATTAGAGAGGAAAAAAAATCATTTCTGTCCCACCAATAACACATTTCTAAAAACACATTTGAGACATTTCTAATTTTGACAAGGGCAATCATAAATTATTTGGTGTATGTGGAAACAAAGATATCATCTCAATAATAACTGATGAAATAATAATCGATGAAAGTTGCACCTCTGGAAAATGACTATTAAATTATGCTTCAGTCAAACTATGTCCAAGATCAATAAACAACCTTCTTGACCATTACAAGGTAATAAAAATGTGTTTCTGACAAAGCCCGCACAATATTTATTTCCCCTTGAAGGATTAACTCTGGACCAACTGACTGTCTTGCTAAGAGTTAGACAAGAAGTTTGACTATTATGTATTTCATTTTAAACACACTTATCCCAATATGTGGTATCTTTGGAAACTTGAGGATCTCTACTAGATTTGTGTGGGTTCAAACAGTATTTAGCTGTGCAGCTTAGGTCTGTAACGACTGACACACAGCTGAGTGAGCTGTATGACATGCTGTACAATAGCAAAGCCTACTGTAGCTCATCTCTGGTTAATGATTAAAATGAGTAATGTCAACAGATGAAATGTATTTACATTATGAGTTAGAGGGTATATATCACAAAAAGGATGGAAGAAATAAATCTAAAATCAAGAAAAAAATAAAGAGGCATGAGGATTAATGTGAGTCAAACAAAAATGACTTCAAGATGGACAAACTGAGGGGGAAAAAAAACCACCACCGTACACATGTATAAAAAATATCCATATCAAGGCATTTCGAACATGTTTATTCCCAATATGTCTTCTGTACCCAAGAAGTTTACTCATTATTTACTTTAATAGTCACTTCATATAAAACTTACCAAAGTGCTTTTGATGCCAACACTTTCTGCAGCCTGGAAGGCTAAGGTGAAGTTTCTCCTCTGAGAAAAGACGAGAGCCAAAGTCACACACCGTGGAATACTACGTCTGATAAATGTGATGATTCTCTCGTGATGGCTGATAGGTGTACTTGCCTTCTCCTGGCTGGTGAGCTCCTGGTAGGGGATGTGTGCAGGCAGGTAGGTGTGGAGCACCGCGCAGAAGGCCAGGCCGTCATTCCAGCTGCTGCTGAAGTTTGTGATATCAATGTTCTGGAAAAACAAAGCGATAACCCGTTTAAACTTTGATTTAACTCAACTGAAAAGTTACGGTCTGGGACAAAAACTGATGGAAAGCCAATATCTGGGCCGTATTCGAGCTAAGAGGGTGCAATAATTTATCCTGGCTCATGAATGTCGCTACCTGCCACTGTGCATTACATGCTCCAAACACAACAACATTATGGTCACAGTAAATTCAGGTGACATGGAGCTATTTAAAATGATTTACCCACAGAGAACAGCAGCTCCTTCTGACTATAATCCTGGGATTTTAAGTATCAACATTACTCCTCCATATCACATTTGTCATCTTTTCCACCGTCAGCTGTCAGTGACCCGTGCAGTAAACCTGCGATTTACACTAAAAAGGGTAGGTATAACTAGATGTCTCCAAGTCTCCTCCATGTCTCAACGATGGTACACAAGCCCCCATGTTTTTGTCAGGCAGGTAACCCACAGGATGTGGTACATGTTGCACACTTCCTGGTGCCATGGAAACGACAACCTATATTAGTTAAAAGGGATAAACATTACTTCAATATGGCAACTGACATAACTGCTGAATGCCATTATAACATCAGCTATTTCTAGGTCACTTGTCTGCACATGTTTAGACAGGCGTTCTTTGTGCTGTCCTTAAAGAGACCACAGTTCAATCAGCAACAACAACTGCTGTTCCCACCAGTAACCATACATGTAGTCAAAACCACCAGGACTGAAAGATGAGAAGTTTTCAGTTTCACACTACATCTCACTTTGTCAAAGTCAGGGCTAAGGGAGCTGCTCTCAGAATTTGTTCAGAGAAGGTTTGGCAGACAGGATTCACTGTAATGCTGTAAAATTCTAATTATTAATAACATAAATAAACACAAAGAGCTCTTACAATCATAACGAAAGTTGACTTTTTCATATTTTGTGTAATTCATTACTTTAACCAGGCAACCTGAGAAATTAGTGCAAGGAAAAACTGCAGTTTGTGCTGATGACTGTTTTTTTTAACACTCCAGAGACTGTTTTCTGTACTTATCTTTGCCTTCACAAAACATCAGCTCATCTTGTCGCTCTTGACAGAAACTGGTGACATGCCACAAACTACATACTTGTATTACCATATTTTTTTCCAGGGAAATCCATCCTGTCATGAAAGAATGAATGACCATTATCTATTTATCATAGCCTTCTCCTGTAGGTCACTTCCATTTTTAATCAGGTTATAAATCCTGTTCAAGGGTTGAGATTGATGCAGTGAAGGCGGTTAACCCTCAATGCAACTAAGTTGGTGTGTTATGCTAGGGGCAGTGAATGGAGCTTCTTTAGTTGCTCGCCACAAGAAGAAATGAGGAGTGGACAGACCTGGTTATACCAGGCTAGGTTAGTACATCTAACGTTAGGGTCAGATCAGCTAGTACTATCCTGTCAGGACAGGAACCCACCTGATAACCCTCAGTCTTCTTCTGGCACCACTTCAACAAAGCGTTTCTCTTGGAGCCTCCATACTCTCTGGCCAGTGCCGACAGAGGGTCCTTTCTCTCTTCTCTGTAACAGACACACAGAAGTGACATTTGAGTGAACACTGCCTCAGTTTAAAAGATTTACTGTCAGTGAGGCAAATATCATACAGTTAGCATGATGTGAGCAGTGAAAGCTGTCATGCACTGCGTGTTTTGTTAGCAGATAAAGAGATGATGTCACACAGGCCTCTGAAAGATTAAAATCTTGAGAATGAAGTCACTGACTTTAAACAGGTAGTGTGAGCTGGATTACAGGCTTTACAGAAACTCAACAAACATCTACCAACAGTGCCAACCAGATGGTGGTACCTTAGACGGCTGCGTGCTGTGGGGGTGACGGAGGCGGTGGGGGAGGAGGAGGACAGGGAGAGCGGGGAGGACGCAGCACTCATGGCCATCAGGGAAGTCGAAGAGGTGACGTCTGAAGCCGATATGTCCCTCTTTATCTCCTCACTGCTCCGGCGGGACACTGCTCAGGAAAAAGGGGGGGGGTCAGTTAGTTTATATATATAAACCAGTTCATGAGAAGTTTATGAGTTCATATAACTTTTTAAGTATCTCTAACCTGAGATCGCCTTGGTGGAGTCCATGTTGGAGACCCTCTGGAGGGCAGACGGAGGTCGGCTGGCTGACGTTCCCCTGAGAAGGTGCTCAGCTGTGGACACATCACAGTATTTACATCACATACAATAGGTATGTTTCTATAAGGGGCTTCCTCTGAAATTAGATGAAACGGGGTCAGTAAAGAGCAACATTCCAGCCCCTCTGAGTTCAGGGAATGCAGCCGAACTTGGCAGCTTCACTCAGCAAGAAAACAATAAATCAGAGGAAAATATGGCTATGGCCAAGTCTGCACGTTCACATGATACACTTGAACTCATTACTGGTGAGAATGAGCTGAGGGAAAATCTACAGTTTGTGATGGCTCATTGTGTCCCTCTTATCATCCACTCTATGTTTTGATTAACTAAATCTAGATGTCAACATACAGTAAACCTGCTAACTCCCAACTCCAGGCCTCTGGGGGCAAACTGTGATGCTGGTTCTCATGAGCGAGGACGCACTCTATTCTTGTTTATTGCTAATATAGTTTACTGTGACAGAGGTATAGTAGAGGACAAAGGACTCTGGGATATGTAGTGTGTGATGCATATTTAACATTACTCTGTTCTTTTACATCCCTAAACCTCCATTTGTAGAAAAAAAAATCTGAAGTAACAGAACTGTCATTATTTATACAGTGTATCAAGTGTATTTAAATGACCACTGTGTCAGCTGCCCCACCTGGCATGGTGATGTCTGTGTAGCTGGGCCTCTTATCACTCAGGGAGGAGAGCGGCTTGGGTGCTGACATAGAACCACTTATGGAGTGTCTCTGAAACAGCATCAAATAAAAATTTCCAGCATTACACATCCTGTGAGAGCTCTTACTTTATAACAATATGATATAAAATATGACGATTAACAATGGTTTATTCACTTTTAAATATATCACAAAAAACAACAAATTCACTATGGCACAGTTGTCTCTAATTAATCTTTTTTCTAAAATGTAACATGAGGCATTTCAGTTAATCCAATCAACAAGGTCTGAAAGTCAGTAAAGAGATTAGAGGTGTCCCTCCAGTACCTGTATGGGTGAAACAGCCGCAGCTGGAGGCGTCTTCATGGGACTGGGGCTGAGGGGGGTGCGTGGTAACGGGGCAGCCGTGGCTGTTGGAGCCACAGCGGCTCCATTGGCAGGTGGACCTAAGTTAAGAACGAAAAGGAACCAATCCACAGAGAGCTCAGTTTAGAAAAGAGGTTTATGGTCAGTAGAGACAAAATAACTGGTAACCAGAAAAAGGAGAAACCGATAATCCTTTCCATCAAAAATAAAAATTGTAGGTAGGATTTCCCCATCTTTTTTTTAAGTCTGTCTTTGAACATGATGTACATCTGAATTAAAAAACATCTTGACAAATGACTACACTAACAGTAGTAGTGAACTAATAATGAAACATATAGAATGATTATTTTTCCTTTTCAACATCTGGGGAGTCAATAATTAGTGAATATAAAAAAGCAGTATGTTACAATCAGTTATAATCAAAGCAACATATAAAAGTGAGGAAGGTGGAGCATCTTATGATTGCGTGGTACCTTGTGAGGCACTGTCAAAGCTCTTGATGAGTGTTTTGACAGTGGGCGAGGGCTCTGAGGACGTGGAGGACCGCCTACTGAGACCCATCCCCTGTCTGAGAGCAGCCAGGTCCCTCTCCACTGCGTTCATGTAGTTATACACTCTGCCTCTCTCTTCCTCCTGCCTGGGAAACACACAATACTCCACTCAGTATGTACACTCAGGGCTCCGATGATGTCTACAGTATGGTTCCTGAATGGCTGTTCTGTCTATATCATGCTGTAGGGACAATTATCATTTGTTCTGTAAAGACAATTGTTCAACTGTGGGATTCATACAAAGATAAATAGAAGCAAACCTCCTATTGAACATCCAGAATGATAACCAAATAAGCTAACTTAAATCTTCCCACATTTTGTTTACAACCAGGAGCCAGACGATGAGTGGAGCTCTCTGTGAATCTTACTTGCGGCTCTTGACCTCGTCCAGCTCTTTGCTCAGCTTCTCATTCTTCTCCTGGGCTTCCTGCAGCCGGCGCCGCAAATCTCCAATCTCCTCTTGTGCTTCAGACTTGATGTCATTAGCAATGACAACGGCTGTCTGCAGATCAGCCTGGAACTGACGCCACTCCATCGACTCCTCCTACGCACACACACACAGTGAGACAACAGCAGAGGACTGAACATTATCTAAAGGGATCCAAAGCGTTCATTTATAGGTGTGTTTCTGGTAAGATAATAAATGCAAACAGCTCAGTGGGCCCACAGCTCTCTCACCCTCAGCCTGCGGTGAAGAATCTTAATCTCTCTCTCCATGTCGTGCTTCTGGTCCTGCAGCTTCTTCACAGAGTCTGAAATGAGAAGTACAGACATGTTGGAAGTATTAATGCCATCATGCTACACAACTGACTACTGTTGTTGCCTGAAGAGTTATAGTAAGAGGAAGTTTGACAAACACTTGATAGCAGAGGTTTAAGATTTTTGAGATAGTGAACATGATGAACTGCCAATCACACCAGTGGTCTGAGCAGATGTTGGCTGTCCAGCCCACTTACTCTCCAGATCCGTGATGATGAGGTTGTCATGGAGTTTAAGAGCTCGGTGCTGCTCCACCTCATCCTCCAGCTCAAAGATGGTTTCCTTCATGTCGGCGATCTCAGTCTCTTTCTCCTGCAGCTCCATGCGCTGCTTCTCCAGCGCACGCTCCTGCTCGGCCATCTGCTGCCGCACCTGCTCCTGGAAGTCTCTGTATTCCCTATCCAGCTGCACACACAGGAAGAGGGGTGTCCTTCATTTAATTAACAAGCCATGAAATAATTAGCTGACTAATGTGCAACAAAGCCCCGGCAGTGTCATGCTGTAATTTATAGAGAGGTTTTGTGTACAGTTATCCTTGTCTACTGTTATGCTGGCGAGGTACAAACAAGGAGCATGTATCAGTCCTTGCTCAATGTCACTCTGAAGGTCTGACAGCTGAATTTGTGACATTTTCAAGGTCAAATCTTGTTCTGCCCCATAGACCATAAAAAGAAGCACTCATTTTGGTGACCTAAAACTACAACCTAAGTTAAAATTTGATTTAGGTCACACATCAATTAAGCCTCTTATGGCTTTAGGAAACTGATGCCCCGCACAATGTCTCAGTAATTGCATCCAATCTCACATGTCAAAATCTCTCAGGTTTTAACTAACCTTACTAAAAGCCTCCTGTAGCCGGGTGAGCTCACTGTGGGCTTGTTCCAGCTCCTCCTGTAACTTTGCCGCCTTGGCCTCAGCCTCTTCTTTTCCCAGACGTACCCCTTCCAGCAGCTGGCAGATGTCATTTTTGTCCCCAGCAGTGTGTAAAGAGTACAGCTCAGCCACTTTCTGTCTCTCCTGGTCCAGCTGGGCTCTGCAACGGCTCAGCTCTGCCTGGTCACTGCTCACTGCTGCCTTGTACTCTTCAACTGCTGCCGCCATGGCGATGCGGCCCTGTCTCTCGGACTCCATGATGCGCTCCATCTGGTGGTTTCTCTCTTTCAGTGCTCCAATCATCTCCTGGGCCTCAGCGTTGTCCTGTTCAGCCATCTTCAGTGTGTTGGACAGGTGCTGTTGAACCCCCAGCAGCTGCTCCCTCTCAAAGCGCGCATTGTCTGCCAGGTCAGCGTAGCGCTGCTCCAGCTCCAGGTAGCGACCACTCTTGATGTCCTCCTCGAGCACATATGATATGTGATGCTCCTCCAGCAGAGAGCGCAGATACTCGATCTGTCGGCCGTAGAGCTCCAGCTTGTCGCTCTGCTGGCACAGGGAGTCCATGAGGATTACCTTCTCTTCACCTAGACGCTCGTTTTCTCCGTTCAGCTCCTGGGTGATCTGCTGTAGGTCAGCCAGCTCCTGTAACGTGGCCTGGAGCTCTTCAGCAGTGCTGTGCTGGTTCTCTTCCATCTGGTGGATGCGCTCCGTCAGACAGGCCACGGACACCTCACTGGCATTGCCACTGCTGCCCCTCCTTGAGCGCTCCCTGCTGGGTGCGCACTCTGACTCAGACGATGAAGAAGCTCCGGATGGGGCATCCAGAGCATCGTCACTGGAGGTGACAGCCTGGTAGACCTCGCTGGATTCACTGTCCAGGTTGTCTGCTGAGCCTCCATGCTGGTGTCCTGTGAGCAGATCCTCTAAAGAGCCAGGGGCAGAGCCCTCCACTGAAGAGGTCAGCGTACCTGTTCCTCCACCATCACTCTGCCCACTGCCTGCTGCCAGGTCTGGGCTCAGGGAGGTGTAGGTAAACAGCTTGTCAGAGCCATCCAGCCTCTGCTCCAGAGAGAATCCCAGGGCATTGAGCCGGTCTTTTAGCATCCGGTTCTCACTCTTCAGCAGATTGAGCTCCTCTCTGATGGCCTGGTTCTGCTCTTGTAAGAGAATCAGAGTGGACTCCACATCAGCCGCCGTAATGGCTGACACCTGGGGCTTCTCCTCCTCCCCAGCTTCTTCCTGTGGCAATGCTTCCTTCCCTCCCAAGCCAAGTTGGGCCCTCATGTCCCTCAGCTCGCTGCGAAGGTGTAGGATCTCCATGTCTTTGCTTTTAGCCAGACCCAACAGGTCTTTTACTTTGGCCTCCAGAGCCACCTTGTCACTGATCTGGCCATCTGATTTAGACTTGCTCATGCGGCCATCAGACTCTGCCAGAATCTGGCTGCGAGAGCGTTTCCCTGTGGCCCCATCACCGACCACAGTCCCTGAAACCAACTGCTTCTTGTTGGCTGAGGTCCTGGATGTACGGAGACGGTCTCGCGATGAATTTGGCTCCTTAGCAACTGAGGACGTCGAGCGTTTGGATGAAGTACCTGATAAAAGAAAAATATAAAACTTTTCCATTGCAATTCCAGTAAAATAACATTACAAATGATAAGATAAATATTCAGCCACACAATATCTACCTGATGATGTCTTTGGCTTGCTGTCTAGGTTGCTAGCACTGGTCCCAATGGAGGCAGTCCTCTTGGTCTTGGTGACAGCATTACTTGGTGCAGGATTCCCTCCAGCCATAGCTGCTAAAAGGTCATCATTGCTCTTCACCTGGAGGCACAAAAATTCAACAAATTCAGACAAGGAAATAAAATTCCAAATTCAAAGCGGTGTTACTCAGTGCTAATTGGTCCATCACATGATGAGTCTTACCTTAGACAGAGGTGCGGTGGTGCTGGTCTTGACTGTAGGCTTTCCGGCCCCAGTAGCAACCGTGGCCTCCCCCTTCCCTCGATCTCCGCTCACCTTACTCACCGCTGGCCGGACCGACTTCTTCATAATGAGCTCTCTGATGCCGATACATCTACAGCTCAATCTGTGCACAAAGGAGGGAGGAGAAAAGGTAATGTATGTCAGCACAGAGAATGATAGCTCCAGTTTTCCATGGAAGAGGAATTCTTTCCACAGACGCTATTCCCTGAACTCCAGAAAACACAGAGACCACACTGAGTAGTCGAGCACTTCTAGAAAATATGTCTTTCTCTGTCTGTCTTTAATTTATCCTCAACGGTTAGTGTTTGGGAGGCAATGGGTAATTTAGCTTGCTCTCCTGATCCCAACAATGATTTGCTCATTTAGATGTTGCAGTTTTACAAAGTTGTATATTTATATTTACATCATGATGCTTTTAGTTTAAATCATTTTGTCTTCACTGCAGTTATATTTGGTAGCTGTTACGACAGCTGTTAGTGGGACCACCCCAGATACAGGAATGTTAGGTAAACACTGAAGTAGAGGCCTTCAGAGTCTAACAAAACCTCCACTAGATGGCTCTCATGTGTTTGTGATAGTTCAGTCAGTTCAGAGTTTCATGTGCCTGTCAGCTGTAACAACGATGACACTGATGAAGACTTAAATGTAATTTGTGTGTGGATGGTTACTGCTATTGCTATACATTTATTTGTGTGAGGGATGTGGCCTTACAGTCTACTCGACAGCACAGATGAAAATCTATGTCAAAGGGTTTTTTCTAGCACAGTGAAGAATTATCAGCAGAGCCAAAAAAGGAAAAGTTGTTTCTTTCACAGATCAAAGTGAAAAGCTCATACCAACAGCACTGCAGTCATATTTTGTGAGGCAAAAAATGTGAGTCCGTTACTCTGTTACTGGGCAACCGGTTGGATGCTAAATATCATCTAGCACAGCCAAGAAATCATTTAGTGCCATGTGCGTGCGAGAGCTGCTCATACCGCTTCACAAATAACCAGTGCTTTATTTAAACAATGTGACAACCCAGAAAAGATTCCTGATAACAATTTAAAGAGGGGAAATCTTAAGCATAATTGGCTGGGCTGCATTTCAAAATGTGTTTTTAATTAGTCACAGGTGATACAAAAAGATTCTCTCAGAGTATTTCAAATGAATATTTATGTTGCAGTTATCTGGTGCAATTTTGCAAATAAACTGTGTTCATTTGGCAGTGAACAAGGTGCTAAAACTGTCCGTAACCAATAACAAAAGCTTGTATAAAACCTTATATAAAGGCTTTATTCAGTGTTGTTCACGTGTTGCGTCCAGGTCTGAAGAGAACCTGACTTGATGCCACGATAGCAAGAAAAGTGATTTGGGACACAGCTGGAGACAAAGAGTAAGTACTTTAGCACAGATTTGGATGGCTTGGCGTTTTGCACTAAGGCTCTTAAGGGGGAAAAGTGAGCTGAAGGTTTCGAGTGAACACGGGAAACCAGTCACAGTCTATCTCTGGGTCCGTGCTCTGTTGTTTTCCTGGGCAGACATGTTGTATGGATGGGAAAATAAATATGAATCAAATATCAGCAGTAAATCAGATTTCAAATAGAGCACTATAAGAAAACTGAGCACTGTATTCCAGAAAGAGCACAAATGTTTAGATGATTCACCAACTGAAACCTTTCCTTGAGACGTAGCTAAATAAATATGCACTACAAAACTGAATCAATATTTAAAATCTGACCCTGCTGGAACAGGAGCAAGTCGACACACAATAGCTCACATCTGAGCCACATATCGTCAACCATCTCTCTGCTGATACTACCAAGAGTCCAAAATAACCTGCTACTAAACCACAACTGCACTTTATTCAAAAACAAATACTTGTCTAATAGATTTCAGCTGTTTCCTTGATGCAGATGTTACTTTAAATCTGTCATCCTGCACCAAATCCTCTACTTCTCTAGCTCTCAACTCTGTTTTTCTGCCAAGATGATTTATTTGTTCTATTATTTCCATCAGGTTAACCTTCACCTCCAGTGACGTAGACACTGACAAGTGTTTAGCTACACCTAATTCATATAACCAAACCACAAAAACAAACAGCCACGGCCTTTAGGACCAGTTATGAGGAGTCTGATTGGACATACAGATAAAATGTGTGTTTTTCCAAGTTACAAAGCACTCCAAACCAAAAATAACATGCTTACAAAACCTGTTTTTGTTTACACATACTACGTGTCACATACCATCAGGCCACAGACAGTTGTGTGTAACTTTACAAAGAGCCGCGAGCAAACAAAAGAAATTGTCTTCCCTGCCTCATGTGAAGGAAATGACCAATAATGTGTCTCAGCTGGTTAGACTCTGCAGCTCTGTAGCTTCAGAGGTGCAGAGGTACATTTAATCCACAGAGACAGACCTGCACTATAGGCTAAAGGTTACAAGACAACATTCACACCAACGAACTTTCCCAAGTCAGTCTTTTTGGTAGGTTAAAGGATACTTTATATGCACATCATCTCCACAGGTGTCACCTTATTTGGAAGCTTTGTGTCATGACCATAATATAAATATATATAACTGGACTTCATGGCTTTTCTTCACATTAATTCCCAACCATATCTGTATTTTAACACCCGTCTCTGCACTGCCAGTGTATGCATGTATTTATCCACAACACATATGTTTGGCAGGGCGTTTTCCCTGAGTACTGACATGTGAACTCAACATCTAGCCAGTTTTCTGAATAGCTGAATGTGTGTCAAAGCAGATGTCTGAAACAGAAAGCTGCTAGCTAGAGCAGAGCTCTATTCATTGGATCTGAATAGACATGGGAGCCCAGGCTTGGGACCAAAAGTGCAGTTAAATGGGGCAGAGGCGGCTGCCTTTTCTTTCACTCTCTCACCATGCAAAAGTACTGCAAAAGCAGTTTGTGTGTGTACCATTTGAAAGTCTCTTAAAACAGTAATACAATAATAACCTGTACCCCGTTAATGTTAACACACTGGCCTGTCAGAATAACCTGGTTCAGTCTGGAAGATGCAGTCTAAACAAGAGGTTCTCCTCACATTGATGTAGTTTACACACACATCTGTAATGGATCACACTGTATCAAAAAAAAAGTAGTTTCTGTGACGCAGTGAAATTATTTTCACTGGGCTGATTGTTATTGACACAATAATGTATTCATGTTTCAATATAGCTAAGATCTTTTTTTAAAAAAAAAAGCAACACTGAATTGAAAAGGTCATCAGGTTTGCTTACCAAATGCACATCTAAATGTTAGCCAAGGTGACTAACTGCCAACCAAATCTTCTGATGAGGAATGATGATTGTTGGGCTGATATCATTTACAACTCTGATCATTTAAAATGTAATAATTTTGCCTCCTGACTATAAAAAAATCACTTCTTATCAGTAAGACAACACAATAAGAGGTAGGACATTTTCAACAGAATTGTTTACATGTGAAAGGAAACCTAAACTCCACTTTGAAGAATGTCTGCCGCTCCTCATTCGGCCAGAAGTCAACAAAACTTGTCCTGAGTCCTATCAAAGAGCTACAGTGCTTGATTTCAGTGTAGATGAATGCCATGGATGTGATCCAAGGCTGACCGAGGGAACAACTGTGCTAAGTGTCCCTTTACAGACAGCTGAACAAAGCACGAGACTGAGCCGGAGGACGCAGAAGAAACAGCCGAGATCAGTCTGAGAGGAGAGGGAGGTGGGGGCAGTGGTGCTCTAGTAACTCATTAATACCCCTTACCCTGCCCTCTTTCCTTATTCATGCTTTAACTGCGGGGAGGCACTTCCTTGCCATAACATCAGCTTCCTGTGGTGGCGTCTCCAGTAAAAAAAAAAAGAAAAAAAGTAAAGCCGACAAGGGTGACTGTGTGTACGAGGACAGACAGGCACCAGTCTGCCTGAGACAGAGCAGACACTGTAAACTTTGAGTTTCATTTCTCAAAATATGCCTCCCTGTTAACACACAGGCCTAAAATGTAATTAAACAAGACATCTTTTATGACGCTGCCTTCAGTCAAATTTAAGTAACCAACTTCAGTATTTCAATGACACTGATAAAAATGAAAAAAACATAAAAACATATTTACATTTTTGGCACCATTGAGACCATCAGCACTAGCCTGCCATTATAGAAGCAAATATATCCAGAGAACTGATATCTGTATAGATGAAGAGCTGTGGTGTGTTTGGAAATCATCATTCATTCTCCGCTTCATTAACACACCCCAACACTGCTGAGAGTTGTGACACACAAAAACTAGCCAAACACAGATAAAACTATGATCGTAGGTAATAAACTTAATCAAACCAAGCATGAGTTTCGACCTGGTCTATGAGTTTGTCTTGGAAATGCATTTATGTCTGTCATTTTCTTTCATTCTTTCTTCCCACTTGTTCAAACGTCATCTGGGGGCAAAGTTTCCAAAGCCCAGGGAGTCCCCCCCCCCCATAAATATTTTGTCTGAAAGCAAAGCAGTGATCACGCAGAGCCCAAAGAATATCCCATAAGTCATATCTCCTGGACACTGATGTAAAGAGTGGGCTGTGAAATACTGCTCTTTCCAAGTTATTCCAGGAAAGTTGGGAAACATCTGTGGTCACCTCTGGTTAAAAAAAGATGATTTTAGATGAAGTACGTGAGAGAGAGGAGGAGGGTTTAGTAAGACACACCAGCCTGCCAGAAGAGACTCAACATCAGCTCTCTGTTGACTTTTCTCAGAGGAGACAAATTCACATTGTTCTTGGCTACATTAGCAGCACCGCGTTAGCCCCGGCACTTTGTCACTGAACTGTACTATAACACAGTTTACCAACCACACCTTTTGGGTAAACACGACTGCCCAACTGTGTGGAGCAAGCAAACGTCGGTGCCGTCACGTTAGAGAGCAAAGAGCAACTTAAAACCAGGGAGATAACCCAGCTAGCTAGATAGCTCTCTAGTCAGGCACGCAGGGAATTTCAGGAACTTCTCTTCCTGTTTGGCTTTACGCTTTCAAAACAAAAGCACCAAAAATAGACGCCCATGTGTAACCCCGCGACAACCCCTACAGAAACTACCACAATGGCAAGAAAACCCACACAGGACGAGATCATTTGCATCTGGAATGGACAGAGAGGTACACTAGATTGAGGTGTAGTATAGCATAGCGGATAGACATAATTCTAATTATACTTCAAATATTTATTGCCGACGGAGTGGAAAAGTGTGCACATCTTGCTTTACCAAATTATTTTCGGACATTCATTGCTAGTCTTGCACAAGCTATCCTATCCAAACCAAAAATAAACCCAAATGTATCATAGAATAGTTTTAAAACCACTGCAGAACCGCACATCACTCACTCTAAGACTTATTTTGAAATATATCACAGTGCAGGTGCCGGTGAATGTTTACAGCTTAACAGCTGAACAAAAACCTGATTTAAGGATTAAAAAAAGACTGTAGTGCTGTTTAAGACAAACACAACAAACAGCGCCGGTGTGTAAAGTCAAAGTCACCTCACAACCGGCTTGTGTGTCTGTTTTTCCGTTAATTCACCTAAAGCAAAGGCAAAGCTAAGCCTGCTAACGCTGTCTCTCGGCTAACAGCGTTAGCACACAGCTCTCTGTCGTAAACCCGTGAAAATGTCCCTACCGGAGGCTCTCCTGCTTCTCCTGCTCGGTGGGTTGATGAATGTCCGATGAAGGCTCATTTGCGGCCGCTCACACTTGGAGGCAGCGCCACAGTCAGCCCCTCAGTGCGGGCAGGAGCCGGATGATCTCGCCCCCTCCTCCTCCTCCTCCTCTGGTTGCATCATCTCAGCATCAGCCTCCGCGCGGGGGGGTGGGCGCACCTCACTTAACTGCACAGGGTGCTTACACGCTCCCAAAATGATCACTGGAGCTGGGCCAAAGGTCTAACGAGCCTCACTTCAACCACACACCCTCAATTAGTTATTAGAGGCCAAGTTATGAATAATGATTAGTGTGAGCTGATTAGAGCGCATCCCCTCTGAGGCTCATCCTTCACATGATGAGTGACACAGCTCACACCTTCACTGAGCAGATCATCATGTCAGGATGAAACATCTAACATGAATACAAATATTTTGTAAAAACTTCTTGGTGGTTCTTCACTATTTGATGATGACCAATGTAAGATATACTCCCTAATCAACATTACATTATTGCAGAGCACACATCCAGAGACTCAGGCACCATCAGTTTGTGTTTAGCTGTCAGTTTACATGCACATCACCATCTTCCTGCATGGAGTCCTGCATCACTCGCTGAGTATGTCAGAGATGAGCAGTATGCAGGCGAGTCTGCCACATATTCATGAGGACTGAAACATTGCTGAGACACGATGAAGTCACGTCACTGGCTAAACTCTTGGTCTGAGCATGTTTTATTTCACACAAAGAAATTACACATTTCATTAATGTTACCAAGTTTTTATTTACATAAATCATACATACAAGACCCACTAGTCATTGCTCGACCTAAGAATTATTAGATGTTATTGCTTATTTTACATAAATCACAAGCCTTTACGGTTATAGTTTGTGCTAACAAGGACTTGAGTAGTTGTGATTTGGAAAACAAAAGTATTAATGCAAGAACACAGTGTATTTTCACATGGCTTTAAAAGCAATACTAGGTATGTGGATGATAAGCCTGTCAATAAACCAGGACACACAGATCTGTGCTTCAAGGGACCTAGTAGGGAACGTTTGGTATTTCATCTCCAGGGGCTCTCATCTCTACAGCAGTGTGGTTTTGTCCTGTATAGGTAGACTAAGGAGATGGAATGCAGAAAGCAACACGTGTACATCAACTCCAACTGAATACATCAAATCAGATGAAAGCTTAAAAAAAGATGTGGACACAGAACATACGAGATTTGGACAAAAGACAGCTGTGAAATTAAAATGATACACAGTACACTATACATTCCATGGGTGGAAGAATTGCCTTTTCCTGGAATGATTTCACTTCTCTGTACCACCTCCAAAAAAAAGCGTTCATATCTACATGACAGTTGGCTCGGATGCCACCAGGAGAACCTGTGAACTGAAAAAGTCACAATCAGAAACTGTATAGCACAGTTAGTGTGCTTCAAATGGTTAGGTCAACATGCCTGCATGTTGCTGTGTGTTAACTACAGTTTTTAGTCTCATACTTTCAATTCTGTACAAAATAAAGAGTGTGTGTGTGTAAACATTAGGGTAACTGAAATGTCCTATTGGTCATCAGCAGGGAAACATTGGCACAGGTGAGCTTTCAACCAAGTCAAACATTTCTGGGAAAAAAACAAACAAAAAACATAAAAATATACATCTGGTCATCCAACCAATCATCCATCGTCCATTCACATAAAAAAATCCAACTACAGTAGAAACCCCCTCTGTGAATATGGAGCTAATGTGCACAGTGACAGGGCAGGAAGTAATGCTTGTTGAAATCTAAATTAAATAAAAAAAAAAAGGAATGCTATATTTTGTCTGCACATAATATGGGGTCATCTTGTACTGACAGCGGGTAAGCTTGCGAGTAGACAGAGCACACATGGCTTTGGTCACGGTGACTGTTTCCAGTTTGCAATGTGTTGATGGTTCCACCTGGTGGCTAAATGAAGCATCCTCAGACTCAAGCAGCCGGCCGTGCCTGCTCAGCAGCATCCACCTCATTAAGCAGCTGACATCCTGCCTCTGAACAGAACATTTACAGACAAGTGCATGAGGTTCCCATTATACTTCAGTGGAGAAGAGAAGGCTTTGACGTTTGCTGTCAGGCGTTGGGATGCTCTCCAGCTGAAGGAAGTAGAGAAGAACTTGGACCTACGGACGCAGGAAAAAGGTGGTCAGATGCACACAAGTAATCCAAATGCCTCTCTTATCAATACCCTGACACGAATTTTACCTGAGCCATGACCTCTAAAGACCAGCTGTCGTTCATGGAGATTGGCTGTGAGCTGTTTGAGATTTTGCTGTCCTTTTCTGAGGGCCGAAGCAAAGTGGGGCCAAACACTGTGGCCAGATTGTGCAAAGACATTTTGTTGATGCTCTCGTTTTCAGTCACCCTGTAAGAGCAGAGCCAAAAAAGTGGCATTCAACACATACTCACAAAATCCCAATACAACAACTAGTACTACAACTGCACGCAAGTATAAATTGTGAGGTTTTTAACCTTTTAAGGTGGTCGAGCAGGAAGAGGAAGGTGACCAGATTGGGCTCTGGGAGAGACAGCAACAGGTTGAGCATACAGCTCTCCTTGGCCACGCTGTCAGAGAGAGCTGCAAGGCAAGAGCACACGTTTGTCACAACTCACAGCTGATCTCACCAGCTCATCTGACCACTGAAAATGGTAAACTGATAAAGAAGAGGTAACTGACCGATGCCTCCAGCAAAGCTGGGGTACAATTCATCAGTAAACAGAGGCTCCGGCAGCTCGCGGAAATACAACTTCAGTGTTCCAGCAATGGCGTTTACATCCATCTCCCTCATCATGACAGCCACGTCCTTGTTGTCTGAGGGGCAGATGAAACAGCAGTCAATAAATACCAAAGACAGCTTCTTCTTCTTCTTGCTTCTGGGCAGAGTATAAGTCAGTCTTGCAGCACTCTATCTTTAGGTTTGTTTCCATGTGAAATATCTCTTCTTTTCTAATGTGTGTGAAATCAATTAATGAATTGGGATAAGAAATCAAATTCAGACTAAACTCACTTGAATCAAAAGCGGCCTTCAGTGCCTGGATGTCGGTTGCAACGCCCGACACTCTGTATATCCCCACCTCCTCCATCCCTCGTCGTTCAATCTCCTCCACGCACTGTCTCACAATGAGGGGGACCTTGGAGCGCTCTCGCCTAGTGAGGAAACAGTCAGGCAGACACTCATTTTAATGGCATTTCTCAGATAAATGCTGTAAACGCAAGAGACAGTGGTTGAAGTTGCTGTAGCCTGTTCCATGTCAGCACAGGAATATTTTTTAGCATACGCACTTCTCAGAAGTAACACATTTTCCATAAGCCCTATTGTGTTGATAGAAGCTGCTAATGTTGTTCTGACTTCACACATTGTGCTGTAGTATTGGTTTGTAAGGGCCACAGGTTAACAGGTATTTTTACAAAGAAGACATCTGACATGTAGCTGCAGGAAAATGACAGTCTAAATAATAGGAAACTTTCTAGATAATAAAATGAATGATTGTTTAATTTAGGTTTTAGGTTCTGTGGTTGTATTTAGGTGTTTTACTTTCACAGACCTGGTTTTAATTGATGCTGACTAACTGGTGCATTGTCATGGTTTAGGGACAACTGACTCAGGCGCTGAATACCTCGTTAATGACAAGTCCAAATTTCTACAGTGAAAATGGTCAATAGATCAAAGTTACTATATCTATGTTGCATATCTATGTTGTTATATCTATGTGTTGCATCACTGACTTATTTGAAAAAGGTTGCACAAAAAATGAGCATATGTGCACGATACACAAAACACATCATCATCAACTCACTTAGTTACTACATTGATCTTGACTCCAAAGACTCCGGACTGTTTCCTTGAAGGCATTCGCTTCAGACTGAACTCTCTGCTGGTGAACTTCATCGAAAGCTTCACTTCAATCTGAAACAAGAAAACCAGTTATTTTAGTCAAAGTTGACGTCAAAGTCTGCTTTGCTGTCGATTCTGCAGCATGTAAAGGACATACAGAGAATTGAATTGTCATGTCAGCTAAGCTAAGATATGTAAAGTTTACTGAACACTGGATCATTTTAAAATATAGTACCACTGGTACAAGTACAGAGAAGTCAACAAATAGATTTAGTTTCATGGCAATAGCTATGCTAACATAAGTTTTTTTTCAGAAGTTCAAAGGTTTCATAGTATCACTTTAATGCATTCATCCATGTTTTACACCCTATCCAACCATCACTGCTGAGCAGCATGAGGTACATGAGTCCCTTTCATCAATGATGTGAAAGTCCTCTGGTTCACAGATGCAATAAAAGCATTCATGCTGCTCAAAATCCACTTTAGATTTGTGAAATCTCTATTTTATTTGTCCAAACAGGTCTAACTAAAATAAAACCCAATATATCTAGACATGTCAAATCTAAACCAATTAACACATAAGATCCAGAGATTTCACTGCTCGTTTGCATTTAGACTGCATAACACCAGGTCTAGATAAAAAAACGATCTGAACTAGATTAAGAAAGATAGACAAGATTTTTAAAAAAGGGGATTCACAAATTTGAAAGTGGGTTTTAAGCAGGTTTAAGGGTGTTAAAATTATATGTAATACTTGTCAACTATGACAAGTGGTACAAAAATAGAGGCACTGCTGCTAAAATAACTAAATATCTAACTTTCTCTATCATGTTCAAATTGGAAGCTGTAAACCAGAAGTCAGATTCATTTTTTCCTGCTGCCTCTGTTTGACAGCTTGGTCAAAACACTTACCCCATTCATAGCGATGACTGTCCTCTGCCAGTCTTTATTTTGTAATGTCTGAGGATCCAGCTGAAACAAAAGTTGATTTTCATTTCATTTTTAATCAATTAAGTTAAATAAATATCACTATGTCTAATTAGTAGACATTAAAATTCACTTCAAAATAAACAAATAGCTTCAAATGAGCACTGTGGTTGCATTAAAATACTAAAAGTGAACGCTGCAGTCCTTTTGTGAAATGCAGGGAGAGTTTACTTTCTGTTTAAGTGAAAAAATGTAGGTAAAGACCTGCTCAATGACTTCAGTCAGCCTCGCATAAACATAAAGTCCATATGGCCAGGTAGTGTTAACTCGTGTCACTGATCTATTTTAGTCGCCTGACTAATACCAGACTGCCTGCCAGGCTTTACTTCCAGTGATCAGGCATGAGTAACGTGATAACATCATGTACTGGCCGCTAAGCACTGTGCCTCCAACACGGCAGACGTTCTTCCACCCGAGAAACCACCAAATCTCATTCAGATAATCCTTTGTTCTGTGAAAATACATTTTGTTTTGATGTGATTCTCTTTATCAAAGAGATTTAAAAGAATCACATGCGGCACAATGCTGGCTACTAAATCTCAGAAGAGATTATTTCCAGCAGAAGTACAAAAGACTGAAGAACTCAAACAGGGTTTTTAACATCATCAGGAAACAAGAAACAGCAAAAAAAACAAGTTTTTTCTTGAATGTGGGTCCCTGAAGCATCCTTTATAACAACATCCTCAACAACTCTCTCTCCATAACTTTACCTTCGGTCTGAGCAGACTGCTGCGGACCCTGTCCCAAAGACGGGCCCCTGTGTTGGTGGCTTTCACTGGAGCCGGGTCTCCCTCTTCCTCTAGACCACTGCTGGCTTGATCAACACTCTCCTCCTCGTTAGGATTATTCTCACTCATCCTTTCCGGCATGAGTCTCACTCAAATCCTAATTGTTACCTTCAGCAAACAAAGAAAGCAGCGCTGCTCCACAGAGATCACTGTTTTCTAAAACACTAACAAGAGCTCCCTGAACAACCAGCCATGGATCACGTTGCCTTGAAAAATCTTCACTGATGCAGCTGAATCTTTACAAAACTGTCTGTGCCATCTTCACTTTTCAGCATAGTCAGCCTCCAAATGCTTTCACTCCGGTGGGAATCAGAAAAGGAACAAAGCCACGCAGCCTGCCGACCACACTCGCTTCTGTATTGTTGTTCCACTTCCCAGATGGATTTGGGGGATTAACTCCTGAGAATCCCCTCCTACCCTCATTACCGACGTGCTCACGCCTGCCGCTGTGAGTAGTGCTGGCTGGTAATCTAGCATCTCAGGTAGCCTTCACAGGATCCTCCCTGGACCAATGACTGATTAGTGCCTGTGACCTTTAACACCAGGCATGTCTTCCCCATATCGGAAAGAATATTTAGTATTCAAATCCATCATGTAACCCTTATATGCACTGTTATTTTCCCAGAGTCTTATTTCTATTTAAAGGATGTTTTCTTTTCCCACAGAGTAGGTCTTAAGGTCCTGCCCCAGCAAATACAATATTGTTCTTATGGCTATGAAATGATAATACAGTTCATTTAGTATCATTTGTTAAAAGGTCAAGCTGGAGTATATCAGTCTTGAATTTTCCAGCTTTCACATCATTGTAACCAGAAAGATGTTGCTTTAATTTAAAATGTGCTAATCAAACGGCAAGGAATAGTATAGTAAGTATGAAGGGTTTTTTTTGTTGCTATTTTAAATTGCCATCTTTTTTTCTATATTCCTCCTTTTCATCTAGTTCATTACTTATGATTATTTTTGATGTTTTCAATTCTTTTTCAATGTTCAGTTCATTTTCTTTTGTAATCTTATTATTATTATTTCATTTGTTCTGTTTTCCCTTTCTTAGAACTATGATACAAATAATAGAATGGATTTCATATTTGTATTCAAACCATTGACGTAGACGTCACAAAGCGAGCTGAAAGGCCAACATGACGCCACAGGTCATCAAAATGCCTCAAATACCTGACAGATGTCTGATATCAAGGATGTTGGCTCCTGAGCAACATGGCAAGTATCTGACTGTGGATGCCAGCACCCACATGCTCCTTTCCTCTAAGGCTTGACAGTGTTTTGACCCACCTGTCCAGCAGGGAAATCCCTTCACTGGCTGATCAAAGAGCTCTCTGTGTCTCTCAGCCTCTGCCATACTCTGGAGTAGTGCCAACGGCTACATTTGGTCAACCCAAAGTCTAATCCGCTCTCTGTCACAACACACTATCAGGGGTCAAGCTGAAGTGACCCACCGGCAACCTCATGGCTCACGTCTTTTTCAACAGCAAAGGGGCCCCAGAGGGCAGGATTAGCCAAAAAACATCCCACAGTCAGCAGTACAAATAGGTCACCTCTGTGGAGGTACAGAAATCAATAGACAGCACAGGTTCACTCCACACAGGCAAAGGCTGATTTTCTTAGAAATGTCAGTGGAGTTGTATAGATTGGGGTCATACTGAGTCTGTAAATATTGATTTTTAGTTTTTTTTTCTGCTTCAGTACCACATGGAATATAATATCATGTATAAGAGCCCCAGTGTTCTCCAGATATTTAACATAAGTTAAGTTAACAATGATTTTTACTTGTCTATGACTGGAATTAACTAAATAATTTTTGGGGGGAAAATACACAACAGTCAGGATATGAAAGCATAAAGACTAGACACAGGGAGAAACAGATCACCTGGCTCTGTCCAAAGTATAAAAAAATCCACCACAGCATATTTGTTGGCTAATAACTAAGAAAAAACTTTAATTGACCTATTTATGTTTAAAAAATACATACCTGGAATAACATCATGTAATACTATTGACTGACTGGTCAGGGTCTTTGGCAAAACTAAAACAGTCAAAGTAAGAAACCCATACCTTTATCTGTCCTTTGGCCATGATTTTGTCTGTGGTCTCTCCCTCCTCTTTGCTCTGCTTGATTCTGTTGTAGCACTTCTCATAGCAGAGCAGCCTCAGAGTTTGAGAGCCCTCCAGTTCAATCTCAAACTCCTTGCAGGGAAACAAATGAAAGCAAATGCATGTTAGTGCAGGTTTCAGCCTCCTGCACAAAAATGCACTTTTATTTTATCCAGTGAACCGAGCATCTATGGCCTTTTTCAAAAAACAAATATGTTTTCCTTTCATACGGCTGCATTAATGGGGAAGGGAACAGGGTGGATACTGAAAAAGAACCACACTAATTCACTTTCTCCACTCTGATCTGCACTCTCACCTCGTTCCAGCTGGGCTCTGTGGAGTCTCTGTACACACGTGTTTTGGCTTTGTTGACAAAGTAGCCGAATGAATCCACCTCCAGAGAGCAGTAAAGATCTAGTGGGCACAAGCAGAAGCAGCAGAAGATTTAGCTGTTGAATCGAAACAAAACTAAAAGATTAATATTAATCTTCTGGTTGAAACATGTCCGGATGATGAAGCGTGTAAAGCCTCTGTTACTGTAACCACATGTTAGCCCTATTAGAGCTCTGTGCTGCCATTTTACAGCTCCAATGTTAGTGAGGAGCCACTGACTGTTAAGTGACTACCTTTCGTGACAAAGAGCCTAAAGTAGAGTTTGGGGAGGCAGTGATTTTAGAAAGACATATTTGAGGCTTGTACTCAGTGTTCCTGGCTAATCCCACTTGTTCCCCTGCAGCTGCCCCCGCAGCTGCCCAGAGACAGAGAGAGAGACAGAGAGAGGGCGGGGACAGCAGATCTGTCTGGACTGATACAGAGGATGATGTGACACCAAATGCAACTTCTAGAATAATCAGGGAGACAATTTAGAGTCAACAACAGCAGAATAAACCACTTACTTAAGCTCTGCTTCAGCCCCGACGCAGAGTGGACAATGACATTCAAGAAGCCGTACAAACCAGGAGACTCATCATCTGTGGAGGACAGCAGTCAGATTATGCAGGTTAAGGTAAAATATAATACTGTCAGCTTATTAAAATGCACTTTAAGTCCTATAAAGCACAAGATATATTGACCCTTACCTTCCTTATTCATGGTCATTGGAATAGTGTGAACAGTCTGGAGTTTCACACATGAGTTTGTGAGCATCTGCAGCTCCAGTGAGGTCAGAGAGAAGCTTTTAAAACCTGGAGGACATAGTTAAAGGTAAATGCAAGTCACACAGACCAAGTCTCTACTGGAAAGTGCCGGGAAAACTCACACTTCTTCTGCTGCTCGCGAATGAGCTCCCTCCACTCGGCACGTTCATAGTCGGATGAGATGAGAAACGTGAAACCCTTAAAGACACAAAGGGACAACACACTGATAAATAAATGTATTTTATTGCGCTCTCATGCTGTAATGTCCCACTTGTGAACAGCAGAGGGCAGCAGAAACCAAATTGTTTAGAAAGTGTTTATTCACAGTAGAGGATATTTCCAATGACATTTTGAGGGGAATCCAGGTAACACTGTTTATCAGTCTAAGTAAAGTGGATTTTATACATGTGTTGATATCCCCATGACTCACCTTGCCATTTCTGTTAGCCACTCTGAACGCCATGTTGGGCGACATGAGAAGCAGCAGAGACTCTTGTTCTGATAACTTCTTCCTCAGTCGCTCGATCACCTTGGACCCTTTGGTGGTTCTCTACAGATAAACGGTAACATGGTTAATAAATTACAGTTTGATTAGTAAGTTCCTCATTTTATTTTGGTCTGTCTTCAGACCTTGGTACAAAACTGATGTGGTGTTTCTACAGTTCAGTTCCTTTAAATAACCAATAAAGTAATAAACCACAAACTTTATGTGGAGTTGTTTGCCTTCTGTTTTCTGTGGGTGATTGATGAGTTTCTACATGCCTGTTAATGGTCTGTGTATCCTCACCTTCTCTCTTTGGATCTCGTTCTTGATCTGGGAGATTTTGATCTTCATGGCGTCTATCTCTTCATCCTGGACCAGAGGGATGGGGGTGGACTCACAGTCTTCGATGGTCTGGAAGGTCAGGTCAGCCAGTGGGAGGTACCACTTACAGTCATACTGTTGCCCTTTTCTGTTGGCAGACGATACGTTTATATAATGACATGATTTTTCTTTTTTAACTTTACAGGTTAACAAGTTCAGTGTCTGTCTGGGTGGAGTGACTGTCATTCCCATGGATCGTCCGGGTCACAAGCCTGTATCTCTAACCTCGGGCTGGACGGGGACCTAGACTCACCCTGCAGCCTGTTTCTTCAGCTTGGTGCAGAGAAGCAGGTCGGTGAAGAGGAAGACGTGACGGAGTTTCCTGGAACCTTCCACCAGCTCCACCATGAAGCGATCCCTCAGCAGCTGCCGGTTCTGCCAACAGGAAATAGGAAATCACATCACTACGGTCATAGCATGTAACACTCATTTGTCTCAAATACACCCCCAATCATCCAATGAGACTGTGAGAGAGAATTAAGGAGCATTCATCCATTATTCTACTGCACCAAAAGCAAAGGGCTGCTATATTAAGAAATGCTTAAAGTACAGCATCTAATTTTAAAATGGTTAAATTTGGGGCTTGCAAACGATGATTTTGTGCGGATGTTTGTACATGCTTGTAATTACTGTACAGCTTGTGACGTTCAAATTGCTGATGGATGAGTGTTTTCCTAGCTCATAGCGGAAGTAAACAAAACACCCAAAACAATAAATCATTGGTGACGTGACCAAAACAAGGTGGTAACTGTGTCTGCTGCTAACTGGTCTTTGTGTTGGGACTATTTGGTAAACTAACATGCTACACTAACATGGGGGACAGTGTCATGACAAGCATGTTAACGTCTTCACATTTATCAGCCCTCCTTCTGTACTTCAGTAAAACTGTGCAGAGCTCTTAGCGTGGATATACACTCTTTGTCTCATTAATGTTTGTGTTACTGATCATTGCAATAATGGATATGGATATCATTAAACCAAGATATTACTCGTATTTGCTTTTTTTTTTGCTCTGTTTTGCTTGTTTTGTTGTTTCATGCATCAAGGGTTTTGCGAGAGCCATCATTTCAATTCTCTGTACTTCCTGTATATGCTGCAGAATCGACAATAAAGCAGACTTTGACTTGCCTTTTTTGACCAAACATCATCCTGTCAAAATAGTCATTTTGAACATGTTAGTATGCTGACATTAACGTGAGAAAGTAGCAGACTGCTTCGAAACAGACGGCATGCATAAAAACGACGGTGTGCTGTTGGTGAACGGTGGTCAAGCGGCTCCATTAAGATCTTAGAAAAGGTCAGTCTAAATGAAACAACAATAAATGGTAAAGTATGTTGATTATTTTTCTATACTAACATTTAAAAGAGCATACTAGGACAATCGGTATGTGGTACATACTCAAAAGGATTAGTCATGTTTCTTGTTTTGTTTTAAATCCTAATTTCAGAGCTTCCTCTAATCCTGGCTGATCCATCCAGCCTGAGGTAGAGGCGGCTGTGATGACATGAACTCTTCCTGCAACAGCGCACATCCCCCTCTGCCTTTTGACCTCTGGGAGGCGGCTGTTTACAGTGACTCTGCCCATGTGAGACTTTGCCATCCCACACCGGCCACAGCTCAGCAAAAACAAGGAAATCACCGCAGCATGGTTTTCCTATTCTGTTTTCTGCACACTCCAGCTGAGTGCTGGCTGGTCACAGGCGGGTTGGCGAAGCCCTAAAACATGCTCAGTGCTGTCCTGGTTTCAAAAAGAGGTGGCAGGGTGACATCCGCTCATTGTTTTGTGACATAAACATGACCACAAACAGTCAATAATCCAATGGAAAAAAACAAGAGCTGTAACTGCACAGTGCTCACACCATCCTGACACTGGAATCTGCCTCTGCTTTTTCATGCACTATAATGAGACGCTGAGAGAGGCATTTACACGAGGTGAAGCTACACAAACTCATGGGTTTAAATGGCCATAGTAATTACAGGCAGTGCAAAACCTCAACAATGGGTGCAAATTTAGTTGAGACCCCATTGCATACAACAACAACAACAACTGGTATGTTAAACTGATTGTGATGTGCTGCTTTGTTATCTGTCAATCTCCTTGTGGGATTTCAGACTTCCTAGACAATATACAGAAGAATGTTCCCAAGAACTTTCTTTGATTTAACATCCCACCCCGGTGGGCAGGACCAGTTCCCAGAAAAAACAGAGGAAGTTCTCAGTCAGGTCATCTGAATCAGAGTCCTGAGATGTGTGGTGTGGAGGGGGACCGGGGGGTCAGGAAGCCCGGGTAAGTCAGTACACACCCAGTGCAGCAGACTGGTCAGACAGTTAAGTTGATAAGGAGTGCCACAGGTCATTTCTGGGAAGCAAGAGTTGACACTGTGGCAGGGAAGGATGGGAGTGAGCTCAGAGGTAATCTGTGGCTTTTCCTGGTTTGCAACATGGAGAACCCTTACCTCCAGTGAATGCACTGCTTTGTCACGAGCTTCCTCTACGCTCCACTTCCTTCACAACTAAAGCAGACAGGCTGAGATGAGTCAGCAACAACCTGACTCACACTCCGGTTTTATTGCAGCTTCCAGACACCTTGTGCTCAAAGCTTTTTACTGTCAACAGTGAAGATATGACGCAAGCTACGGGGGCAGATATAACCCTGGATTCCTCATGGCTGTGGTTTCTGTGAGAAAATCAAATAAACAGTTCAAAAATACTGTGTCTGTTCATACAGTATGTTCTTTTTTTGGCACAAAATATCATATAATATAAAATCAAACAACTATAGGAGACAACCTACTCTGACAACTGACAACTGTTGCTGTACTCAAGGGCTAGCAGATCACTATAAATGGGTAGAAGTTAGTCAAGTATATACTGAGTAAATATAAAACCATCTAAATTTGACGTGCCCAGGGAGTCAATATAGTGCCAGACTTTATTCAAACCACTTAATTTGTCCTTAGCAAAGGGAACAACTTGTACTTGTACTTACTCTTATTTTGTCCTTCTCCTCAACTGCAGCCCTTGGTGAATGTTAACTACAACAACCTTGACTTCATTTGAGCAAACATAATTGATGGAATTATATCTCGGTGAACAATCAGCATATCTAATGTCAGCAAAGTTTCTGCCCCACTTACAACAACTAGTCAACTAAAAAAGCATCCGCTGGCAGTACGTAGGGGAAGTTGCCAATTTATCTACCAGTTTCTTTTTCACTATTTGGCTTTGAGCGCATTTATTTGAAAGACTGGAAGGATTTAACCCTGTGGAGTTAGAAAGCCATGATATAACACTGACCTCTCCCTTCTTAACTGTCATGGACTGCCTACGGGGAGTGATCTCTTCATTAATACTGGATAGGAAGTTCTGGGAGATGCGCAGGGCGTCCTGTAACAGCGGATAGTCTGGATGGCTGGAGGGCGTGTGCTTCAGAAGGTCCTGGAGCAGAAAGAAAAAGGAGTAGAAAACTAATTCAATGCCCAAACATCTCTTTGTACAGAAAAGATGCTGCTCCAGATTTGGCGGACTGACTTACATGCAGAACCAGCGTGCTGCGCGTCACTCTGTCCACAGGCTTGTAGAGAAGAGCTGCGGAGGAGGAAGGAGGAAGAGTCAGCTCAACAGGCCGAGTCACAGCTCAACTACTTATAGCAATATTGATTAATGTGGGGGCTGGCCATTCATTTCACTCAGTACTCACTTTCCAGTGAATATTTAGCCGACTGGTCTTTGCAGTCCTTTGTGCTTTTGACCTTGAGGTTCTGTCAGGGAGATAACACCAGAGGGAATGAGCGAGAAAAAAAATATCCTCATTAAAAACACAGCAACTGCCCCACAGCGCAATTAAAACAATCAGCGCCACTGTAAAGAGCTGCGTGGCTCTTTACACTGTGCGGACTGCTGAAAACTGCCCTGGCATCACTTGTCCCGGGCAGCTGTACGACATCAAATACTCGCCTGCTGCAGTCCTGCTGTGTGTGGCGTGATTACATACCTCAGATATCTCTGCAAACTGAGCATTTGCCTGGCAGCACTTGTCCGCCGTCTCCACAGCAACCTTATAGTTATCCACAAAGGCCCGGTACACTCCAAGCTGGCTGGCCTACGGGGCACAAGTAGAGTACCGATTCGAGTCATTTCCATAACAGAGGGCATAGATTTTACTAGCCTGTGATCGCCACTGGCTGCTTTGCAAAGTCACTGTACGCTGCGGCAGGACATGAGTTGTGATTGTGATTCAATATTTGGTCACGTGTCTATATACAAATCCATGTATGAATGTGTATTTTTCATCTTTTTCATCCTACGGCAAACACTGAGGCAGCTCTTATTCAACGACCTCCTATAGAGCGTTTTGTTCTCCTTTACTGCCTGTAATGTGGTGAAGCAAGGCTTTCATCTGGCCGGGAGATGACTCCAGGCAGTCTACTCACATGTGCACTGCAAGATCCTCTGAGCATTACAAACAGCCAAAGACTCCCACCTATTCCCCCTGAAAGTCTCCCCTCTTTTAACTATCATTAATGATCAAGGCATGACATTTAAGGAGTGCTATAATTAGTTACTGACTTGACGAATGATGGGCTGTTTGATCAAAAACCAACAAGCAATTTGATGCTGTGCGGTCTCATGTTATTTGATGCTCGTCCTTCTTATCCAAAGGAAGGTTTAAATTAGCTGAAGGGACTGCCATACTGTACTTAACTTTCTGTGGTGAGTAAACACTCTTACTGCAGTTAAACACCATTTTGCTCATATCGGCCCATCAAATACTTTGTATTCCGCTGCTCTCAAATTTCCTTGTTTACTTTTTTGGGCTGACTATTTTCTGCTTCCTTCAAGCTCAGACAAAAGAAGCAGAAAGATTGGTTTATCTCAGAAACACTGTCATGACATGTTTTCCTCCAGCATTACATATTAGCACCTCTCTTCTCAACTTGCAGTTAGAACACAAACATTTTGGCTTCCCCTGTTTCACTGATATCAACAGAAATATCGTCGTCGTACCAGTTTCTGGAAGAGGTCGCCCACGCTCGACTGGTGGCCCCAGTCCTGGACTCGGGGCAGCAGAGCGTCATAGAAGTCTTTGTGGATCTCATGGAGCTCTGGCACTTTGAAGAAGATGGTCTCTATCTGCTGGATGGTCAGCATCGGTTGGGAAGTCGTGGCTGCGGCCCTCAGAGGCTTCATGGGCTGGATAAATAAACACAGTCCATGTGTAGGAAACAGATACTGAAAGCACTGTATTAAGAAAACAACCAATACATCATTTAGGCTAACCTCCTGCAGATAACCTGTGCCAGGGAAATGAAGTAATAGCATAGTTTAGATTCTTTATTAAAACTGATAATATTGTCTGGAAAGAAATAGAAAAACACACAGTTCTTTATACATTCAGGACATCTGCTAAAACAAGCTGAACTGGATCAGAAACAAATATAATGGCCTCCCTCCATTAACATTGTTATGAAAATGTGTGTACAAGCTAAAGCCGGCCTTAACTCCCACTGAGCAGCCACTGTGACCACAAGTGATAATTACAGGATGGTCAACACTAAAATGAAGTGGAACAGTAACTCTACAGGAATCCAAACTGACTGATGTCATCGACTTACACAGAACTACTATCAAAAGTGTGCTAATATTAGCACTAACAGCAGCAGACATAACCCACGGCGATGTTTTAAATGTGCTAATCACATCAGAAGTGTTGATTTTTGTAAACTAATTTTAATCGCTCACTCAATCAATCTTCTTGTCTACATGCAGGTTTGTGAGGAGCTCATTAAACAATGTTGCTGATGTGTTTTGAGTTGCACATACTATGAGCAGGGCCTCCAGCTGGCTCAGGTAGGTCTCCTCACTGGCCAGGATCCCAGACAGAACCCACTTCCTCATCTCCAGCCCTTTCTCCTGATCCAGCTCCACCTGACACAGACAGGGAGGAGAGAGGAACACAAACATGAGGAGGAGACAATCTCCAGCAGCACAAAGGGGCTCGTGGTGACACTG
>JBAJHX010000076.1:3628327-3658760 GCA_037176925.1 Amniataba percoides | reverse complement strand
GATGTGCGATGTGCGAACTGATGACGGGGCCGGTCTTTAATAAAGCGCCCACACACCTCTGCAAACCCCTGGCTGCGGATACTGTTGCTGTGGAATCAGGGACTGACCAGATTTGATTAAACTCTGTAGGAGTTTCACATTCCAAGAGGCCAGCAGCAGAGACTCCCAGCATCTTAAGGGAGACAAATGTGTTTCTAGTCGAGGAGTTGTTATTCCAAACAGGTCGAGGCCATCAGTCATCCTGGAGCGGCCTATCATGTCAGTAAGACGCTCAATGGAGCACTGAGAGGGGCTGTCTCAAGCTCTGCCATTATATTAGCTAGTGTTTTGGGTTTTTTTTAAGCTGTACGCTGAGTGAGCCCCCTCCCTCCTCCATGATGTAGGCTTTGAAGATCACCAAGTGTACACTTCAGAGGATATGAATACCGCAGATAGGACGGGAACAGAGCAGAGGGGGAGGGGAGCTGGGTCTCTTTTTAACATCTGTGCGCCCACACTGTGTTTGCTGAGCATGTATGATGTTTTTAAGCAATGCCCTGCCTCGTGCAGGAAAGCACTCCCATCTGGGAGCCGCATGGTCAACTCTGTGTGTATTTCATTGTTGGCCTCTGGATGCCTCAGCTGAGCGAATGCCTGGCTGAGAGGCACTTCTTCTGCAGGTTTCTAAGGGGGTACTCCACTGATTTTTGCACATGAAGTTCAGTTCACTCAGCTCGTGAAAACACTTGTATAATGTCCTCCATGACTCAGGAGGAGACTCACAGGGAAAATAACCCTGATGATGGAATTAGTCTCAGATTGGGCATGAAGGATGCAGATTCATTACCGAGAGCCTGTGTTACAAAGTGGGGGTATTTGAAAGTCAAAGGCATTTATCAGGCAGGCAGAATCTAATGATAGATGTTATCAAAATTATGCTTTTGAAGCTTGCTCCTCACTGACTAACAACCACAACATCTAACCTTTTCTGTCTTTTCTCAGTCTGTCTCCTGCAAGTTTCAAAACTTTATGTAATACTAAATCACTGGAGTGACCCATCACTATTTAAATACTCAATTTTATTCATTTGAATGATTTACTTGGTCCAGAGATTGAAACCAGCAAACATCTAGTCACATGTCAACCACCTGAAAGGTTTTTTGCAGTACAATATTACAGCATTCATTCTGAAAGATGAGCGTGATTACTAAACGATCAAAACAACTGCTGATCAAAAAGACTGGCAGCCTCCTGACAGATTTTGCAGGAGATCTAGTGGCTTATTCAATAGTCAAAAGCATTAAGGGGAAGCTGTAAACCAAGAAATATGCTAATTTCTAAGAGGATTTGAGTGTCTCCAGCATGTTTGTCACTTTTATGCACATGCAGCAAAACCACACAGGAGTAGGAGAACAATATCCTGTTTGGATGAACAAGATTTATAAGAAATGTTGGTGTAGCTTAGTGAAACACCTACACTCAGGCTGGCATGTAACAGAGGTGACAAATCATTTGGACTTAAAACTTACTTACTTAAAATAGTTATATGAGGCAATAAAAGGAACTTGACCTAAAAATAGGTCACCAACAAACATACAGTACTAGAAACAACGCCAGGAAGCGGAACAGCAACTTTTCATTAGAGAATGAGAAGCCACCGCTGCTAATAGTGGCGGATGGTGCGTGGAAAGTGGACAGGGAAGGACGATGCAGTAGTCAGGGAGCAACAGCACAGCAGCCAGAGGAAGATGAGGGAGAGAGAAAGAGACAGTTAACGTGCCAGACGTGTTGGTGGGAGTTGACCCAGTAACTTTACCGACAGCGTGGACTCCAGTGAGCCGGACGACTGGGTGTCTCGGCTGCTGCGGCTCTTGGAGCGGAGCCGCGGCGAGGAGGACAGGGATCCCGTGAAGGACAGAGAGTCGTGACGAGTTTGGTTCTCCTCTGGTTGCTCCAGGTCATAGCCATATGACGGAGGGGTCTCATTGTAGGGAGCCTCTGTGAGAAACAAAGGACAACAGTCACATGGTGTCATTAAACTCTTCAGGCATGTAGTAAACACGGAGAAACATCATGGGAAATGTAGCAGCATTTTCTGATGGTATTCTAATGGCGGGTCAGTGGAGATTAAAGCTATCTGATAGGTGATATCAAGTTGTTAAGATGCCACAGCCCTTTCATGACTCACTTTTGTGTCATCTGGAATGATGCAAACAGAAACTCCCATATAACTAAAAGACATCCAAAAGAATGACGTGGAAATACATACTACTGTTAGATAGATTATAAAGTTTGTTGACTGTGTTAGACAGGTGAACTTTCTGGTCACTTTTGAAAGCTGCTGTTGTCCTGGACACAACAAACACCTCTATACTAAAAGTGACATTAAAATTAGGAGGAAGTGCTTTTATTTTGTCATTTCTTTGTCGTTTATCTGCCATTATGTCCACCGAGAGTTAGCATAATGCGCAGAGGAGCTAAGCCTGTGGAGGAGCAGGGACTGACACTCTATCAGATGCTCTGCTCTGATTGGTTGTTTTCATTCAGCTGCAGTGGATTCTTGTCAGATGGTCTTAGAGGGAGCAGGTGGAGCCAACAAGTGCGTTGTGGTGAGAGTGAATTGCAATACGTTGCTGATATTTTGTCCACGCCCTGCTCATCAAGAATAAGAATAACGTAAGGAAACTAAATGTTACAGGGGATCTGTTTCTGACGATGAGCTTCGTTGAGATAAAGAGATGAGCCAATCGTTGCTGAGTTTGACACAGCCAAAGTTTATTCACAGCAAATGATGCTCAAGGTCCGGAGACCAGTGGACATCCATGATGTGATGCTCCCAGTCCAAAGACCGGTGAAGTAATAAAATGTAAACTACTTAAATGTAGTAGATTGAGCGTCTCTGTCTTATATAACACCTTCTGTGGCTATTAAAGGCACAGCTGTTAAACATACGTCTTACACATGTCAGTACAGAGGTTTCTTCACTTGTGTCAAATATCTGCACTGTTGGTAAAATGATTACTGCTGGGCCTCACTCTCGACGTCTTGCAATTCCTTTTCTGTAAGTCATGCTATTTATTCTCACAGCAGGTGGTCTCTGACTTCCGTACATATTGCAAGCTTTTCACAGTCACACTAAATGAAAAAAAATGTAATTGTTCATGTTTAACAAAAGCTGACAGACCGGCAGCCGCTTGACACTAAACACTGAGCAGCGTGCTGTCTTTTACTGCCATTTGTCTTTATATCAAATCCTCTTTTAACCTTTATAAACCTGTGACCCACACAAATCTACCGCACAGCCTGTGCCAGCCACCAGGGGCTCGTGCCAGACGGGTGGATAAGCCTGGGAAACTGCAGGGGCAGCACACGTGCTCCGCTCATGCCAGCCCTGTTGTTCAGAGAGTCTCCCTCAGCTGAGCCTCTTCAGGATAACGGAGAATCGTTACAGCTCTGCTGGTATAAAGTTCACTTTGTGACTCTGCTCAAAGAGGGCTCAAAGCTCAGGAACCAGCACAGTTCTTCAAGAAGAAGTTCGGCCTGAGACCAGAAGCTGGCCATGTTGACAGCCAGAGACAAGTATAACAAGTCAGAAATACATGTTGAGTTCGTCATCTCTGTGATTTCAGACTTTTTAGGACACCATAAAGATGAGGATCAACAGGCTCTGCATCCTGTAAATACTGTCAGCCACCCCTGACTCACCAGCACTTATCATCCTTATTATCATCATTATTGCAGGATGAGGCAGCCGGTAGATGCAGATCTCGAACAGCGGTGATAAAAGATAGCAACGTGCAGTAAAGGTATGTTAAGAAGAGGCTACAAAACTGGTCCCCCTCTGCTTGAAAACAGGAAAGAGAGGATTCCGGAAACCAGGGGGAGGATAAAGCCGAGTCACCCTGGAGACGCCTGGGAAGACAGGCGGACTGACTGGATGGCATCCACAGAGGCCGTGACAAAGGACTCAAACAAACACACTGGGCCCAGCGGAGAGGCAGAGAGCTGTATTGACTGCTCGAGGAAGAGACTACCGCGGCCAAACAGCTTCAGAGCACAAGGGAAGTCCATGTGAAAGGCCACTCTGTGTTCAAGCGAGATTATATATCGGCCCCGGCACTGAATGGATAACACATCCTCTCTCGGGCAGCAGCCTCACAGCCACAAACTACCTCCTTCCAGGAAAAAGAAACAGTCAGAGATTGGAAAAAACACCGCAAACAAAGAATAAGTAATGAGGAGGGTTTTGAAATGTGCTGCAAAGTCTTAAATGCTGAGCCGTCTGCCTCTTTTTATAGGAACGTTTTTGTTGTGCTGAGTGTGAGAAAGTGGACATCACAATAGTTCCTCAGTGAGCACCGCCGCCGTGGCGTTCACAGCAGCCGCTGCTGAGGAAGTGTCCAGGCAGGTCTGTCCGGAAAATTCAGCAATTCATCTGCCTCAGAGCGGAAACAGGCTTTCTGCACAAGGCCATCTCCTCACAAACAGCTCCCACCCCTGACACACACATTCATCTGCAGTAACGGCTATCATGTTTACAGTGCAGCCTCCTTTGAGATGCCTCTTGCGATTAAAGACTGTACACCTTAGAAGATTCAGACATGTATGGAAACAGAGTTTTACCATTTCCAATAAAGCATTATAACTCAGAAGTCAATGTTACGTAATACCTAACGCTTCTTGACTTTTCTCCACCGTGCTTGTTTCTGTGTAACCTGTTTTCACGTCCTTTGTTTGCCCTGATTGTGAAACTCCTTGAGACCTTTTCTGAAAAGAGCCAAACAAATAAACCAAAATACAAACTGCTCTTTTAAAAACCAAAACTACTGGCAAAGCCCATGTATAGTTGTAACACAGTGGATTATTGTAGAGTTTAAAAGAACTCATATATTCATTGTTGTTTGGCTATTAAAGAGTTGTAACCAAAATGTGTAACAATATGGAAATTTGTGCCAATAACAACTATGTAAAATGACAAAAATCGTACAGAAATGCATTCAAGTAATTTCTGATAGTTAATGACTAATTCCTCTATGTCTATTCATAACTCCTTTATTAACTGGTAGGTTTTTGTTTCTGTTTGTCCAGCTACAGGAAATCTTACCATTACCATTATTCACGCCAACAGACAGGACCACAGCCAGCACTTAACAACACATGACTGAGCTTGTGAGTAAACATTTCTAGAATTTAAGCCAGCTCAAACATTTTTAACTATCCATTAACCGAACTCTGTCGCAAAACAAATGTCTTTCAGCCATGTCATTGTAGTGGAAAATCACGTTTAATATATATTTTTTAAATACACATCGCAGTCTTTTTTCTCTAAGCAATATTCCAAGATATAATACTGAGGACATGACCTGTGTTTTTCATGGCTGGGTTAGCTTAGTAAACGGACTGAACTTTAACCTTTTAAACCACATTTTTGGCATATCTATACCACAGCGCCATACCAACTCATTCTCAGATACAGATACTTTTTTAATAAGCTGTATGCGGACGATATTATTAGCCCTGTGGATGTGTCTGGCTCTATTATGTATTCAGTCCAGTTGCATTAGCTCTCAGAGTAGACGCCACACATCAGAGATAACACTGAAACAATGTTGTTGTCTTGTTTCCGATATGCAGAAGCTGGATACAGTCTGTCACACGTGCTATCACACAGTAGGATTTAGGGTGGCAAAGCAATCCTCGCTGTCCCATACCCAACTCGCTGCAGCTTAAAATGATTTCGACTGTGCAATAGAGCTGTAATAAATACATTCTAATGACATTACATAAGACTGCTGAGCCCAACAGATGTGGTTGTGAGCTGCGTGGAGCCGTGGATCAGAGAGAAGCTGATTTTGTTTTGGACTGTCTCCGAACTCTGTAATTCTCTGTTTTTCAAGAATTTCATTTGACTGTATTCAGCCAAGCCACGTCTTATAGATGTCAGATTACTGCAAATCATCAACAAAAAAAAGCAAGATTTTCGTTGGAGACGGCTTTTAATACAGAATAAACAGTGTCTTTACTTTCCCGCACAACCACACCGAACACATCAACTAAAAATAGAACTCGAGGATATATAAGGACTGGGCCAAACAACTGGTTCCTCAGTCTCCAGTCCCCTTCTGGAGAATAATTAGTCATCAAGAAAAACTTTTCCTTCCTCCGGCATGCAAACAAGAGCCATGTTTAGAAGATAAAATTTTAAATGCAGTTTAATACAGGAGGGGACATGTTGGATGTCCTATTGATGACACAGCAGAGACACATTCAAAGCCCTAATCCTAATCCATAGAGATGAACTACGATAAACAGGCAGAGAGGGAGTGACAGATGTGCAGCTGGGACAGTGTCACAGCATCACAGACTCACTATCGCACAAATAATCTTGTGGCTGTATTTCACTACATAAGACCAACAGGCACCATCGAAAGAAGAAAAAACTCTTGGGATTAAGAATGATGAGTAGCAAACTCATCATCCCTCATTTTTGGTTCTGGAAACAACCAAAAGAGGCAAGTTGCAATCCCAGAAATAGGCCTATGTGAACCTGCGTGTAACTTAAATCAGCTAAATGCACCACAGATTAAATATCAGCTCTATTTGACTGATAGGAAAAGTACAGACAGCAATTCCCAAACATACAAATCAAACAGCAAATATGTCTATTGATTCATCACAGAATGAGCTGGAACTAGAATAGTAGAATCCATAATTCCCCATTTCACCACTGAGAAATGGCACAGTGCTGCCCAGCCTGGCGCATTGACTGATCCCTGATCAGTGTGTGTAAATAGCTCAAGGGGGACAGACTCTGGCTGGTATCGCTCTGACAAAGAGGGGGAATCAGAGCCCACTTATTGGTCCCCACTGTGAACATATTGACCATCTACACAAAGATCAGTCAGCTGATGGACAGAATTTAGATCTCAAGCTCCCAAAAATCAACACCACATGGCAAATGTGTGGATCGATCCAGCTCGGAAAGGCCGGAATTGAGATTTAAGCATCTATAATTTACCACAGAGCAAAAAAAAGGTACAATGAAGGACAGGCTTTCTGTCGCCTCTCTAATGGTTGTATAGATCTGGAGAGAAAAGTTGCACCTTTGGAAAAGCAGCAGAAGATACCAATGTGAGATGTTGTTAAAAGCTTAGCACCATTTTATGGCTCCAGCAAATGGATTTTCCTGCGGACAGTGCGGTCTCTGGGGAAACAGCGTCGGCAGGGAGAGCAAATAGTGGCGAGCATGTTGGAGGGTGATGGCTTTCAGACACTGGACATGGTGACCTCGGCCTGTGGCCCTTGTAGTCTTCCTCACTTCATGGCTAGTGGAAAAACATATTGGTAAAGGACTTGACACCAATACAGTCCACATAAATCCCACCATTACTGACTTTGTCTGTTACTGATCTGCATGGTAGACTCAAATCCTTTTCATTTCTTTTTAACTTCCGTTTCTGGTGCTAAAGTGATGTGTTAATGAAGCGTGCCAGAAAAAAAAATTGCACTTCCATAACGTTGGATGACTTGGGAGAGACAGATAAAAAAAACAAGAGTCACAATCTTTGCATCAGAGCTCCTGGATCCTACATTTCCCATAATGTAACTCCACAGCTTATGACCAATGCAGGCTATCTGTTGTTTAAGACGCATAGTTGTCTAAATGCCAATCTAAAGCTAGGCTAGTGATTGTGTGAGAGTGTATTTAAACAGTTATGGAGGTATTTGGTCATAAACCACACCGTGAGACAAATTAGTATTTTTGACCTGATGATGGTTTGAGAGGAAAAGACATGACAATTCATTTTGAGGGTGATCTGTGTATGTCCCTCCAATACTACCTGAGATAGTTCATTCTGAACCAAAATGGAGGACCATGTGTCTGACCTTATCTGCCCCAGAGCCACACTGATAGCATGGCATGGCAAAAAAAATGTGTAGTCTCCAACTCAAATCCAAGATTACACACTCATGATGTCATGTGGGGGATTTTCTTGTCATGTGGGGGACTTGATTCCTCCAGAGCTACAGACAACATTAAACAACTGACTCCTGTAGTACTGTACTGTAGTACTGTAATACATACTGTGCATAGTAAATTGACTTTGACATGTGAAATTGGTGGAGTGCCCCTTTAACCTCATACTGTAACTGTTAAGTGCAGACACCGGCTGAGTGTTTTGGCAAACGCTCTAATCGTTGGCCAACACATCATCATCATCACACCCTGCGCCATCTGAAGAGTCTGAAGTTGGGAGGCCCTTCATCAAACCACAGAGCCAGCAGAGGCAGTGAGGCCCACCAGCACTCGCCTCTGATCTGTTGTAGGGCAGCCTAAAATTAGTGCCAGTCATTGAGCAGTGTAGGTCAGAACTGGGCCGCCCAGCCCAGCACACCTACTAATCAGTGAGTGTTGAAATAGCTCAGGGTGGTCAGACTGCTGCTTGTAATGTGCTGCATAACGGAGAGAATCAAAGCCCAATAATTGTTCCAGTCTGTGAAAATAAACACAGACAAAGGGATGTCTAAACAGAGGTTGTTTAATCCTATTTTGTGACTTAAATATAGATTAATTCTGATTTCGCTTGCTTTAAAAAGCAGATCATTTATACTGGAGCCCAGCCAGTCGTTAGCCTCGTTGCCAAGTGTTTAGCACACCAGCATAACTGCTGACATTGCTTATTATCCACAGATGATGGATACGCTTTAGACATTTAATCAGCCACATGAAAAATCACAGTGACATCCAGGTACGATCAAATATTCATTTGCATGTCTGCACAGAATTAAATATTAGTGAACAGACCTCACCTGATGTGCTTTAATGTGATTGGCTCAGTCATAATCTGCCAGGCAACACAGCTTTGACAACACGTGTTTGTGCTTTTCAGGTTGATTTAAGCTGATGGTGCAGAATGAATCAGAACATCAGAGACTGGCTTGTTTCACTAAATCAGAAAAACGGTGCAGCTCTGAAAACCTTTGTCTTCTCCAGCAGAGTTTCATCTTATCAGGGTTATCTGGTCTTGGACAATTTCTTACACCAAACCTGTATTACAAACTGGGGGCAAGACGTTTGAGACACCCTTATTTGTTGGCCTCTTTAATGTTTTATAAATTAACTTTTAGGAAATAAATAATCGAGGGTTACCTCGATTTAGGGTTGGAGACGACAGGATGCTTGAATTGGCCTTAGAGTTTTAAAAAAACACAGAAGTTTACCAGAGAGGGTCTAATTAAGAGACACTTGTGAATTGCATTATGGGAAATGAAGGGTCCAGGGCTTTTGGAGCTTGACTCAAGAGTGACTGAAAGTCTCCTCCGTCCGTTTTGTATGTTCTTTTTGTAATAATTTTAATGGATATTCAATAATAAATCGCCAGAGTTCTCCTTTAAATTTCTGAAGGCAAATACAGGAATGTCATGTTCAAGTTCGTTTGTTAAGGCGTTCACTTTCCTCATTCACTCACAAGACCCCGGCTCACTTCGCGAAGAGAACATTTAGTCTAAAACAAACTTTCGCCACTGACACAACAAGCTCCATGGGTCAGGCTGTAGTGAGAGAGGTGAACTCATACAACACTTAACATTTCATTAGCCGTTTCCCCCCACACCCCACAAGCAGCTGAGACATTCCATAAACACTTGGCCTGCCAGCCAGCAGCACAGAGGGCCCTTTGAGTGGGACCAGGGATGGGAGTTGAGACTGCAGGACCAGAGGGCTGAGGCCGAGCACGAGGGAGGACCACTGAGCCGGGGGAGGCCTGCAGGCTCATAAACATGCCAAAGATTTTTTTTTCCTATTGAGGTTCATCAGTGGAAATGTGTATATTAGTATACACACAGAGGAGTGAACGCGACCATCTAGTGTGGACAGTCTCCCATGGTTCCTAAACAAGTGTTTTTGTTCTGTTTTCTGATGGGGAGGAACAAAAAGACTATTCATGGATTTTACTGCAAGAGCAGCTGGCAATGCCTGGCCTGGTGTACTGATGGCCTGCCAGCTTTTGACCACTTTACCCAGTACACTGCACAGAGGAACAGGTGTCGTACTCGCACACACATATATACACACACACAGAGGCAAACTTGGCTGCCCTCAAGAGCTGCCAGCACTTCCTCTTATAGGCCTACATTTACTCTAGGAAAGGGAGAGGCTGAATTCTTTAGCTTCCTTGACCACTAAACCTCAGATGTTGATATCCAGGTACAATGATAGGCCTGTCTGGGCTTCCTAGAGGGACCTCAAATATTCATGAGTCTGCAATTAACTGGGAGTGTGGACGAGCACCGCTGCCACTCCCGCTGAGGCAGCAAGAAGTGCCAGCCACCTGGACTGAGGCCAAGACATTCAGGCAGACTTCATCACCTTTCAGATGGACACTTTCTATTAATGTCACAGCCGCCCCAGACAGACCTGTCTACCTACAGGAACTGTGCCATATCCTGACCCAGGCAGGCTCAGCTAAATGCACCTTAAAAACAATCTCCTGATTTTTGCAGAGGGATTATGATTAAACTAATAGCGAGATTTATTATTTCCCCTTTGGCTGACCTCTTCCTCTGTGTTGCTGTACTACATTAACCATTAAACAGTGCACACACTCCAAGCTGAAAGCTGTGGCCACAGGCATGTCACTGTCATGATGATAATTAATTATGGCAAAATAGACCCATCAGAGAGTTGGCCTCCTTAAAGGTCCACAGCTAATCAGTAGCTCTATTCACAGCTAGGCTTGACAAATGGCCTAGATAAGCAGAAAACCAGGAGACAACACTTATTCTTCTATTCATAGAAAAACTGTCCCCTGAGACGTGTTGAGACGTGTCATTTTTGGCTGGCCATTTCATGAAGATGATGCAGCTCAGTAGCAGCAGAACAGTAAGAGGTTTGTTTGTGTGTTATTGGATGTTTCTAATGTTAAGTCAGCCATGTTTCTCAGGAAGAGACTGCCACCATGCCAGACACTGAAACAGTCACACAGCAGCAGCGGGGACCACGTCAATACTCCTTCAGATGCAGCGTTCACATATTCCATGACAGGGAGCAGAACATAAACACATGCACTAAGTCCAGGGAGCCTCATTTAGGTATAACCACTGACACATGTCTTGTACTGTACAGTTTATGAAGCTTTGTCTTACAGCTACACAATGTTTAGCTAAATGGGGCAAAAAGCTTCTTTACAACTCTGAGATTAAATTAGCTTTACTAGCTGATTTAATAGATTCTAGTGAATGCCACAGTGCTTTATGATAAATACAAAAAAAAAACTTTCCAACTGCTCCCTTAAAGTCACTAACCACAACAAAGAGCGGTTTATTGCAAAAACTTGCCTCAAACCAGCTCCCTGCCTGAGGCCTAATCCAGCAACGTGCACAGTAATGTTATTACAACATCAGAAAATAAATCCAGACTTTTGGTAATCCACAAAGCAAAGGTCCACATGAGGCAGCTGCGCCATTATGTCAGCGACAAGTCTTCTCTGGAGACAAACGTGAAACAGAAGGTGTCAGACAGGACAGGGCACATTGAGAGGGGAACTCCAGATTTTACACTTAAAAGTCAGTTTGCTGGTCACGGGATGTTCTGTCAGCCTGTGAAAAATGCTATATAATGAGCGCCAAAGTTCATTCTTAACCATGGACATAGTAGCTTGACAAAAGCACACATTCATGAGTGCTCTTTAAAGGCTTCCAACCACATCATATAATCTTCATCTCCATGACAATTCAAAGAAAAATGAAGTTAGCGAATGGACTTAACTTTTTTTGTCAAGCTGTCTTTTGTGGCCCTGCAGGAGCTTTGTTTAGCCAAAAAAAAAGATCACCCCCCCCCCCCAACCCCACCACCACCAGATGATGTCACAGTGATGTCATCAAGGTAATGGGGCTTGATGACTACTAATTTATCAGCCTGTTTACTGTGCTAAAAAGACATGAGTATTCAACTGAGAACAAGATCAAACCTTTTACTGGACTAAAAGTCAGAATATCTAAATTTCTGTCCATGAATTTTTTGATCAAATTGTTTTCTTTTTCAAATCCCCCAATTTTTTGGAAGTACAACACTATACAATGCACTGGAGAACACTCAAGAACACTCATGTTTTTGTTTTTTTTTCAAACAATTCACTCTTTGTGAAAAATAATTGATTCTATGGAGAAACAGAAACTTATTCTTCTGCCAGATAAAAAAGAGAGAGGAGCTACCATATTGGTTAAAAAAAAAAACCTTACCAAAACAAATCCTGACAGTACGTTAGCAGTGCTGAGTGACAAATGGCACAGTGGAATGATGGAGGTCGAATGGATTTGGACGTTTCAGTCATCGGAGCATCATGCTAGCTTTCACTTCATGCTGATTATATCACAGTCTATCTGCTTGTTCATCACATGCTTTGTGTCAAAGAGCTTTGGACTGGATCACCTTATATAACAACACACTATTCTGCTTAATCTGACACACAGTGGATAACACTTCTTTTTTTGGGGAGGGCGGGGGGGCAGAAATGGACAATTTTCCAGATCCAATCCTAATACTCGCTCAGCATCCCAATCCCTCTTTGGCCTCGGTTGGCAACAATGTGCGTCCTCGTGTGTCAGTCACTTTGACAAACGTTCCAGCAGAGGAACACTTGCTCCCGCCTCTCCTCCTGTCCTTGGCATTACCAAGTTGCCCAGACCACTCTCCTTATCCCACTTAACATTGTTATATTGTTAACATGTCAATACTCGTGCTCAGTGAGTGATTCCCCTATTGTGTTCACGCATAACAACAGGAAACACTGATGGCGAGCGTTTTGATTGGAAGCCGCGTGACACACTTTAAACCCCTCAATCCTCTTTTTTTGAGTGAGTTGTCAGGGCTTTTTCCTACCCGCCTCCCGTAACAAAGAGCCTCCCTAAATTTATCACGCTAGACAAACCCCTTTAAGTTAATTACTCTGCACCAAGGACAACAACACTGATGTGTGCTGACACGAAAACACTCAGGGTGGACAGGGCCGAGCGACTAGGAAGCCCCGGGGCAGCCACTGTCTCAGTCAGAGCATCTCTGTGAGAGCAGCACTCAGTCGGCAAAGAGCAGAAGGGGGCGAAAAAGAGAGGGCTTACAAAGGGCAAAGAAAACCCCTGTGAAAGAACTGCAACAGTACTGAGTTACCATGTAGAATCAGTGTATGTTAGGTCTGTCATGTCAATCGAATGCCCTTCATGTTAGATTGACTTTTAACAGGCTGATGTAAGTGGAACGGGTTAACTTTCCTGATGCGTTCAATATGTGTAAAGGCTGAGAGGCAACAAAATAAATTTCTCATTAACAGGACAAGAAGACGTTCTATCTATATTTGGCCTCTTTTTCCTTTTGTAGGCCACTTCAATCATAACAGCTCAGTCCCCCCTTCATGCAAAGCAGCTGGAACCCAAGAAAAGGACAAAGGCGCGACAAGAAATGCGTTTAAAACGATAAAGTGCATGATAATCCTGCCTCCGGAAAACATTTTAGGATGGATTTCACATACGAGGTCAAAATATTAGGATTTCATTAAAAGGATTCCAGGTGCCTTTTACTCATCAGTGACTTATTCTGAATTGAGGCCAGCCAGGGCAAGCACAGACATCTTTCAGACAGTGATTAGAGGGGGCCTTTAATGTGCTTTTTATCATCTCTACCCATTAGAATACTTTTCTGGTTTTAATCCTGAAAATGAAAGACTTGGTGCACAGCGTGTCTTATAGACCTACCCAGATCTCCTTGGACACTGTTGTCATGAGAGGTCCTGCTGGATGTGGTGGAGTCGCCATCACCGGGCCACATCTGGCCCGTTTTACGGACCCCGATGACGGATGCCTCAGGCACCATCACGTGCTGCTTCAGACGTTTCTGTGAGAGGGGTGTGGGTGGGCTGCTGCTGTCAAAGGACTGCTGGGAGTGCTGGGAGGGCGAGCGGCTCTTCTCCCTGTACATCTGATAGGTGGTGGGGCTGGGGGACACATGGCTGGACTGGCCCGAGGAGAAGTCCTCCTCGCTGGAGGTCAGGTTCTCATTGGAGCTGCAGTCTGGTGTGTAGCCTCCTCCCACATCTTCAAAGCTGCCGGGAGAGTAGGAGCGTCTGGGCCAGGTGAGGTTCGCCTCCTCCTCCATGCTGTGGTCCCTGATGTGGATCACCCGAGTGTCCCCGTCAGCCATCATACCTCCAACATACACACTGGTGTAAGGCTGGCACTCAGACTTCCCCCCAATGGAGCGGATCCCGCTGTCTTTCAGGACATGTGGGTTGACTTCTGTGTCATCATTTGACCCATTGTAGCCACAGTTCCCCTCAGAGGACCTGCCCCTCTGAACAGCCCTGCTGATGTCCCCTGAAGCGGCTGACAGGTTCCCAGGGAGGGAGTGCAGGGATCTTTTGCGCTCCATCTGCATGGCCTGACAGCCGAGGGTGCTGATCTTGTCCGACACCTCCCTGTCGTTGACTTTAACCAGTCCTCGCTCGTGGTGGTACTCCATGTTCACATAAAAAGGCTTCTCTTGGCCCCCCACCACAGACAGACCCCTGCTATCCCCAGCTGTGTGAGAATTGGCCCTCCTGATACGCTCAAAGTTGGACCTCAGCGCTGCAACCGAGCCTGTGCCCAGTGGGAAATCAGGGATCTCTGACTCTTGGCGGACAGGTGACACCCCACCTTTCTGTTTGGCTGGAGACGCACCATCCACTTCCAACTCTGGATGTGGTTTACACCTGATCGTCTTGCCGGGCCCTCTCTGCTGCTGCTCCTCCAGCGCCGCCTCATCCACGACTGACCTCAGGCCGTCCGGGCCACCGTGCACGTCTCCATCACTCACCTGGGGCGTCCTCTTAAATCCCCATCTCTGCCCGTCGTAAGACTTCTTCTCCTTCGCCAGCAGAGTCTGCAGGTAGATCATCCGAAAGCGCTCCTTGTTGACTTCCTTCTCCAGGAGCCTGATGGAGGTCTTGCACTTGTCCAGCTCCTGCTCAATGTCCCCCAGTGAGTTCATGTCCATGGCCGGGGGATCAGACTCAGGGAACTGTGCTCTCCACGCCTCCACAAAGCCCACCGGTTCAACCATTGTTATTACTCTGACAGAAACTACTCAGTCGACCAACACTGCAAACACACACATCCCTGAAGCATGACTTAACTGTTTACAACACAAAGCTGCCATAGTACAGACAGGAAAAAGTGCTCCAGAGTCAGCGAGGGAGGATCCAGTTCTCGGGGAAGGGAACCTGTTTGGTTTTCAGAGTTTACTCACAGACACTGGGACAAAATCCTACACACACAATGAGATCACCGCTCCAGTCTCTGCGCTCCTCTTTATACAGTCCAAGAAACGTGAGTTGATCCACATGCTCGCTCCTGATCTCCTCTGCAGCTCGTCTATTCTCTGGAGATCCTCCGCCCTCCTCCGTGCCTGCTGTCACACTGACTCTCGGCTCTCCGCTGTTTTGGCTCTCCGTCAGAGAGGAGGGGCCACACAGGCGGGACCCAGGCTGGTAAACACAGAAGTAAAACACAGAAAGAACGATCACATGTTAGAATTTGTACTCGCAGACAGCTCTAGGTTAACGCTGATAACGACCAGAGAAAACCAACTCACAATCCAAACAACTCTCCTCTGCTGGTCAGATTCAGTTTTTGTTTTCACCCACTTATGAGAGAGCAGCTGGCTTCACGTGTCCCGCCTCTGCTCTCTCTCTTTCTTTCTTTCTCTCAGCACACTTGTCCTTTGAGTTATGTTCTGGTTAATCCATCCAAAGTTCAGTGTTGCAGCATGCAGCCGTGTCCCGTGAACACACCGCCACCTGACGGGCGCAAAAGTTAACGCTAGCTAAGTGCTGCGTTCACTGCCTGAGTGCTGCGTTCACGTACTGAGTGCTGCGCTCTGGTCTCCAGCGGCTCTAGCCGGTAACTTTTAGCTGGTGTGTGTGTGTGTGTGTTCAATTAAATGCTGGTTTTCGAGGTGCTCTCTAAACGTGTTGATAGGTTAGTACGCCGTTTGTGTCATTCGTCCTGTTTTTTAATCTTATTCATAATATTAAGATCCATATTTGTCTTTACAAATGCAACAGCCACATTTCGGCGTTTAGCTAATTTTAACCGAGAATAAAGTAATTTAATTTATTTTACCTGGTAGGTAGTGTAGTCACTCACACTCAGCATGCGAGGATTAATTGAAAATAACTGTTAAATGCAGAAATAATCATATAAACTGCGTAAATTTAAATGTCCATGTGCTCGAAAGCTATTTCATAAATATTATATTACGTCTAACTACATATGCCAGCCGTTTATAGGTGTCTATTTAAGTTAAGACATTTTTTATTTATATATTTTTCTTCAGTTTTGACCTCGTCTGTTTGTTTCAGCACTTTGCGCACTTTGGGCGCAACAACAGTCTCTTGAACGTCCCGGTGGTTGCTAACTTCCGGTGACGTCACCCTGGTTTCCATGGAGCTGTTGACAACCGCTGCCTTCCTGACCATTAAGTTAGCATGTTAAGGGTCTAACAAAGGCAACTAACACATCTAAAAGGCACCTGTTTTATCATTTATAAATATTAGTTAGCAATTATAGCCAGAGAGTCGGGTGGGGTGGTTTTAAAGGGCTTCTCTGCAGGTCCGATTGCTTGTTAGCCTACGTCGGGGGAGCTAGTTAGCTCGACGTTAGCTGGCTAAAAACAGGAGGACTCCACAGCAAGCAAATTTCACGCAGTTCAAGATGAGTGAGCAGCTGAAATTCATCGTCGAACAACTGAACAGAGAGCCGTTCAAGAAAAACTTTAACCTCATCACGTTTGACTCTCTGGAGCCGATGCAGCTGCTGCAGATTTTAAATGATGTCCTGGCTGAAATAGACCCAAAGGTGGGACACCAACCAGCTTTATATACTGGACAGACTTCACTTAAAAGTGTTTTATATTTCTCTCTCTCTCTCTCTCTCCCTCCCCCTGTCTGTCTCCTGCTCTTTTCTTTAGCAAGCTTTAGATATCCGTGAAGAAATGCCTGAACAGACCATAAAGAGGATGTGTGGTCTGCTGGGGATGCTGAAGTACAAACCTCCTGGAGGCCCCTCCGATGTGTAAGTTATATATTTTCCTACCCACACCTCATGTAGAGGAGGGCCTCTTTATATCTAGGGATCTGTCCATCACATTCTTTCCTTGTCTCACACAGGAGCACCTTCAGGCAGGGTTTGGTGAGTGGCAGCAAGCCGGTGGTCCACCCGATCCTCCAGTGGCTGCTCCAGAGGGTCCCTGAGCTGAAGAAAAGGGCTTATTTGGCTCGCTTCCTCGTCAAACTGGAGGTGCCTGCAGAGTTTCTGCAGGATGACATAATCAACGATACCTATCACCAGGTCCTCAATAAATTCTATCTATCATTCACTAGTTTTTCATGAATAACCCTAAGAGGCAAAAGAGGCATTCATTTTGTGTTCACAGTATGAAGAGCTGGTTGAAAGTTTTAAGAGCTATCACAAGGAGTGTGAGCAGCTGAGGACTTCAGGCTTCTCCACAGCAGAAATTAGAAAGGTAAAAAAAACAAACAAAAAAACCCCACATCAAATGACTTTGCAGTTAGGGCTTATTGTAAGCTTATCTGAAATAACTCAGTAAAGTATTTCTTCTTGTCTTCAACAACAGGACATTGGTGCGATGGAGGATGAGAAAGACCAACTCATCAAACGTGTGGAGAGGCTTAAGAAGAGGGTATGGCTGACTGGTCCAAGAGGCCCACTTCGTTCTTGTAATGCTTGGAAGGCTTTAGGACTCACAGAGGAATGAAAACATGACCCCAAACATAAATTATCAGCTTCTCTAATAGATCTGACAGGAATCTGACAGGCTGCAAGGCCGTCTTAACAAGGCTGTGAAGTAATGAGGTGCTGATTTAATGAGACTTGCTTGTAGGCCCTGCCAAAAGGTGAAACCTGACTCTGGTCGAGGTGTTTGGTTATTTCTGCTGATCACGTGACCACCTGCGATCTGACATTGTCATGTTAACATGTGGGTCCACTAGGTGGAGTCAGTGTCCAACCATCAACGTATGCTGGAGCAGGCCAGACAGCTGCGAGTGGAGAAGGAGAGAGAGGAGGCACTGATTCACCAGAAGCAAGAACAGAGGAACCAAGTACATGCTTTTGGCTAATCACGGTTTATCACAATATTGTTTGCACTATGGTATAATTTACAAAGACCTCATGGACCAGCCATACACTCCGATGTCTCCTGTTCTTTGGAGGACTGAAAAGACATATTAATGTTATTGTTGTAGCTTTCAATTATTCTGTAAGCCTTTTCACCACCATTATAAGATTGTCAGTCATTATTTCTTGTTTGGTAATAGTGCTCAAGTGAAACTATTTTGATAATAAGTCAGTCACAACAGTGATCTTTAAAGTACAAATACTGAAAAGATGTCGAATATTCTCTAATTTCTCCCTCTCAAATGATAAGATTTGTTGTTTTTTTCTTTTTCACATCATTGTAAACTGCATATTCTTGCTTTGTGGACTGGTGGTCAGACAGAATCAGACATTTAGGGACAACACCATGGATGTGAGAAGATGTAAGAAGTCTTTTTTTTTTCACAATCAGCAACTGAGAGGTATCAGATACTTATGCAATGACTTTGGGACCACCTGCAAAATTGCATCTTTGTTGTAGAATACATTTTTTCAACAATACAACAAATAAGAGTAATGACATTAGTAAGAATCAGCTGTGTGAAAAAAACAGCTTGCAAAAACCCTTATTAAGAAAATTAGTCAGGTGTCAGAAAATTAATTGTGATAATCATTTAAGTCAATTTTCAAAGTAAAATGCCCAAAATTCATCACTTCCAGATTTTCATATTTTCTGGGTTTCTTTGGTCTGCAGTAAAAGGGATTTCCTTTGGGACAAATCAAGAAATTTAAAGATGTAATCTTGAACTTCAGGAAAACATGATGAGTATTGTTCACTATTTACTGTCATTTTATAGACCAAACAGTTGTTGCACTAATTAGGAGAATAATTACAAGATTAATCACAAACAGAAATAGGCATTAGTTGCAGCCCTGATGTTGAACAAACTAACGATCAGTGTGCACTCAATGTTAACACGCCCACAGTACCTGTATCAATAATGATTTCTGTGTGTTCAGCTGTTCCAGGCCGAGCAGAGACTGCAGAGATTGCAGCAGCAGTTGAAGGATTTGCGACAGGCAGCAGCAGATGCCAATCCAGAAAGTGAGTACTCGTGTCCTGCTGTTGCCTCTGCAGGACACAGCTGGATGGGTAGTTCAAGGACACAGCAGAGAGTCTGGGGGTCTCTCATCTAATAGACTTTCATCTGTTGAGACCCTCTAATTATACTGATCTTTGAAGTGCCATAATAGAGCTTATCTGATGTTGAAATTGTCTCCTTTTGTTCTCATCTGGTACTGGGCTCTTCAGCCGGAGAAGAGATTTACACATTTGCAGTTCCTAAAATGTCCTTTGCAATGCAGACCGGGAGGGACTGCACAATTAAAGTCACTTATCTCCATGTGCATGTCCAAAAGAGTGCTTTGAATGCTAATCAGAGGGGCTGTTGTTCTATATGAGTAATTGTTTTTGAATAATTCCATTTAAATTAAAGACAGTTTCAATATCTGTGTTTTACACAAGGTATTAGTCTTGTGTTATATGCCTAGTTTTGTTTGTGTGCATAAGAGATATCCAGCTTTTCCCAAATAATCCGAACTGTGGAAAGCATGATAAGGTTTCAAACACATTACTCTCAGAGTGCTTAATTAAAAGCTCTGTCTTTTTCAGGCTTAATGAAGAGGCTTGAAGAGGAGATCAAAATCAACTCCTACATGGTCTCTGAGAAACTCCCCAAAGAGCTGGAAGGTATGAGGCGCACAGTGCAGTTCCTTCAGAAAACCGCATCAGAGCCAGCCATGGGCCAGGCTGACATCCAGGAGCTGGAGGACAAGGTTGGGACCCCGAAGTGCTATTAAGTCTGTATATCTCCTTGTATGCCCAAATATTCTGACCTGTTTTGTAATTGCCCCTTTCACAGATTAAAGAAGTTGATTCTCAGATAAACCAGCTGATTGAGAAGCGGATGATGAGAAATGACCCGATGGATGACAAACTGACCCTTTACAGGCAACAGGTGTTTTGTCATTATATTTCTTTGATGTCATTTATCTTTTTTGTCTACTTTGTCTTTTTGTGAACTTTTGTGAACTGACTGTGATGTTTAAAGCAGCCCTATTTAAATCTTTTTAGCTTCTCAGCCTAAAGATATAGTGATGTTTTAAGTTATATTTTTTAGCCCCTCTGCTGCAAATGTAATGTGCATACTGTTGGTCTTGAGGATAACCTTGGATAAAAGTAACGGTCTGTTTTATTATAAATCCTCCTATGTGCACCATTAACAGACTGTTTATGTACTGCATCTATTCTTTTTGTACAGTACCCTCAAGGTCGTCCTCTGGATCCTATCCACTATTTCTCCATCTTTTTGCTAGACTGTAGATTTAAACAGCACCTCTAGATGTGTTGTAATGCACACAAAACATCTCTGCTTGGAATAATAATTACTCTCTGATATGCTGTTTCCACAATTATCTAAATCACATCTTTCCCCCCTTGTTGAAAGATCTAGAATTAACTGTAAGAATTTTCTTTTCATTTCAAGCAGTTAACTGCTCGATGCAAAACATCTCTTACTTCACTAAATCTGTCTTCACATTACATTTTTTTAAGTTGCATACTGGACCATGAATAGCTCTAAACTAGCTGTGATGTCAATAAATGATCTTGTGTTACATGCTAAATTCAGATTTAAGATGAGTACAAAGAAACGGTCTTCCCTCAGTAGATGAATGTGAAAAACTCTGAGCTCTCTGTGTGAAACTCTGCACATACTGCGTTAAGTAACAATTAGAAAAACACTTATTTGAATGCAATGGGCCTTTACGCTTTTAGTCTCATGCAAAACTTTTGTAGTAGCTGATGTTTCTTGCCCATCACCATTGCTCAGTTGCATTCACTCTCCCACATGTTGACAGCCACTCAGCAGAAAGTCTTTTGGCATATTTGCATATCTAACGCACGATGACTCCTCCAGGCATCCATCATCATTCGAAGGAAGGAGTCGAAGGCAGAGGAGCTTCAGGAGGCGAGGGAGGAGCTGGCTGCAGCGGAGAGGGAGCTGAGGCAGAGGACCAGCCAGGCACAAGCCTCAGGTGGAGAGGAGGTTGTCCGGGGGGATGAGGTACACTGTGGAAAGAGTTTCTTATAGTCACACAGTGATGCAGGCACTAAATATCAGACATCTTGGAATATATTGGAGGCTCTGTTGCTCTGATTAGCTGTGCATACATTATGCCTGTTTCTGAGAAAAAGTTTACTGTTGATGGCACATTTTCTGCATGATTCTCCCGTTGGAGATAACTGCTAACACCACCTACGGAAACTGTATCTAAGTGCACACTGGTAGATCTGCAAACCACAAAAAAGACAAGAGGCTATTTCTGTTCTTATCCAAACATAGACGGGCTCACTGTCTAATATTACTTATCCCTTTTCCTTACTCTCCCCCACATTCCCATGCTGAGCCATAAATAGAGCACAACAGAGAATATCCAGAACAAGGAACTGTGCGGGGACAAACTGCCTGAAAGTTGGCCTTTCCCCTCATCTCCAGTGTAATCAGTCCCCTAATTCAAGTCAGCTGGACACATTAAACAGACTTGGGGTATAAAACCTTTGTCTTTATTTATATCTCATGACCAGGATGTACTTCCTTGTCAGACTCATGGCACGGTCCACTGCTGTCACGTTGAGGAATGGAACTTGAACTATTGACAGAAAAAACCTAATATTTTTGCACTTAAGTTAGAAAGCTCTGAGCTATCCCTTCTTCTTTTGCCTGCATACTTTAAGCTTACAGTAAAAGAGTTGACTATAAACAGTTCTGTATTAGCAGAGGGGGCGCTGATGGATGGGGGGTCGTGCTGTCACTGTATGCACTGTGTGAATGAGATTTTTTATAGCCTGGTGTCCAACGCATGTTGATGTCCATGAGGTGAGAGCCGGGCTCTCTGCTGAGGCAAAGGAGTCACAGCATTTCTGAAAACAGCTCTCTCCTCCCTCTCCCCTTTGTTCTGTGGCACTGCCCTCAGTCCCTGTCGATGATGCACGTGCGCTTTGTTCCGGGGGTGTTGTTCCCATGCTGACCGTGACTTCTGACCTGCTTGTGTGGGGTTAAAAGACAAGAGTGGGATAGAGATTTCCCCTACAGAAGTGTACATTTACAGTGCTAAATGTAGTATTGTATAATCAATCCATTATGCCTTAATATAAAGACAGAGCTGATAGGATGACGACTGAAAACCAGCACACAGAACATAGACCTGTTCTGGACTCTACTGTGCATTTTATGATTCCTACAGATTGCTGAGATTTTCTGAGAAATGTCCTGGGTTAGGACATAGCAGAAAAGTGAGAGAGGGGGATGTTTTTGCCGCAGAAATAACAAAAGTATTGCTTCCGTGGGCTTTGTAAATGATAGAGGAAGCAAAATTCAAATGGAAAAACTACTTCAAATATGTTTTTTCTTTTCAGGAAGGGAAAGGAAAACAATCATCTGAGCGGTGTAGTGGAGGAGAAAGAGATAAAAGTGGAAATGCTATGAGATGTGCTTGTAATACTGTTGGTCACTGACTGAAGCTCACATATAGTTCAGCCATTGTTGATGTTGTACATTAATTATACCAATGTGTTACAATTAATTAATCATAACCTTTAAATCTGACTGAAATTATGCAAGCGAGCCGCTTGTCAATACAAAGAGGGCCCTTGAGACTACACATGAATGAAGTTAATGGAAAATGTTTTGTCAAACCAGCTTATCAGACTCCTCCGTAGTTTTGGGCAATCAGCCACGGTGGAGATGATCACTTTATCAGAGGTATTTTCCATTCCTGTCAGTTATGTGTCATCACATGCCACCCACCAACTGCAGGGTCTCTCTGAGAGGGATGACTACATCTGCTCGTCATTGGTTGGCCAGTAACACGAAACCTCTTCATCAACCAGCTTCATCCCAGTGGTTAAATTTAGTCTTACTGCAGTCAGACAACATCACCTATCTGAGTACCATACTCACTTTTTGTGAAATATTGTATCTCAACATTATTTTAATGCATTATACGCAGCATAATATACTGACACAAATATTGCTACTGCACAGTTTGTTCTATCCACTGTTATTTGGAGTATATGTAGCATGTCCATCTTTGTCTTGACTTGTTTGTATGCAAGTGTGTGTGTTTGTGTGAGTGTACTGACAAGTGTTGTTATGACTGAGCTGTTAGCCAGTTTAACAGCAGTTGTTTTGGGGACACTCTGTCGGGAACACTATGCAGTATTATTCTGCTGTGCTAATTCCTCTCTCAGCCATGTCTGCCCTTGATGTCCCAAAATACACAAAGAATAAATGTACACACACTCACACACACACCAGAACCCCCCCCTCCCATCCCACTCTCAATACACTCAATCACACACACATCAAGTTTCACAGATCCCCAAAGGACATGAGGCACATTCTGTGATTTCTGGGGCTGTTCTCCCGTGTCCACATTCATTTATAGCTGCTCTTTATTGTGGAGGAGTTTCATTGTGTCCCAGCAGACAGCGGGGTGGGGAGAGACTGAGCATCCACTAAAAGTAGTTATTCTGCCAGATGAAGCTGTTTGCTGTACATAGCTGGCTGTGAATCTGAAAAGATCGAGTGACAGTTTCAGATCATGGCGTGGCCCCCAGTCACTGCTGTTCTCTAATCCCCTTCCCTCCTGTGGCTCAACCCATTGTCTTCTCCTGTGGCCTTTCCAAGCATCTCAGCTGTGCTGGACACCGCGTTGTTAAAAATAAACCTGTACTTCTCTCTCAGTGCATTGACATATTTGCATTTTCTTGCTTGTAGTAGACACACTGACATTAAATATATTATAATACATATCCCATTTTGGCTCTAAGGTTGCAATAATCAATATTTTTGTTTGAACAATGAATCAAATGAGTCCATGTATGAGACACTGGTCACTACACACTGATGAACCGACACATATCCATCGCCTGACTGCAGTTCCCCTCAACTCTACACTGTGGTTTAGCTTCTTCCATTTTCTGGCTTTGGTTTTAAGCCCACAATCATTTTGGTCCAGATGCAGCAGACATTTGTTTTTACTAAAGAAGCTATGAATTCACTGTGTTGTCCAAGACTAAATATCAGGCTAAACATAGTTAGTTTGTAGCTGGTGAACATAGTTTAACATTTATCAAGTAAACATATATTTCCCTCAGGAGTTGGCAGAGATCAAAAAGTGAGTGAGATAGTATCAGACTGACTTTTGTCCAAATGCACTTTAACTGCAAAATGTGAAAATAAGCAAATGTTTGCTACCCAGTTTGTCTTGTAAACTCAGAAGATGACAGTATGTCAGTGTTGTGTGTTTTCAGCTTGTTTGTGTGCTTGATTATCTGTTAGCATGTGTCCTTTAAACAGCTCATCACACTGATCACTGATCAGTTTTCACCTCTCTTAAAAATAATATCAAGTGTTCTTAAGTGGTAATGTTGAATTCTGCTTCTTTGTACTTCAAAGCTGAAACGTTTGGTGGCGAAATTACGAAGCAAGGGAACAGTATACAAGAAGAAGCGTCAGGAAATGGCGGAGCTGAAGGCAGAATATGGAGTCCTGCAGCGGACAGAGGAGATTCTCAAGGAGAGACATGACACAGTGCAACAGAAACTGGTAACTCTTACACTAACATATTTTTGTCTTTCATGTAAGACAAGCATACTAAACTAAACAAAATATTTACAAAAAAGGAGGAGATCTATGGGATCTTTATATTTAGTTTTTTTTCTCTTCATCCTTACAGTGCTACAGTACAAGTCACATATAAGTGGTTCATTTAATTTACACAAAAGTACAAGGTGAATGCTCACTTATTTTCTCTTAGCATTTTTCTTTCTATTAAATCATTGGAAATTGACATTTAAATGCCACGTTCGTTATCAAATGTGCAGCCCCAGTTTTAGCCAATTTAATAAGCTGCACAAGAGCACTTTGGTAATGCTCATTAAAGGACGCATGAGTAATCACTTTCAATGTAACATTTATTACGTGGGCCACAGAAATCTTCCTCACAGCTCCCACTGCCCTCTCTGCCCCGTAACATTCACACCGTACCCCACCACCCCTCTCTCTGTGCTCCTGCTGCTGGTCCAAATGTGCTGTTTTCACTTGATCTCCCCATTCACAGGTTGTGTTAACAGCGAAGTGATGTAGGCTTCCTGGAAATGGCTTCACACGTCTGTGCGGTTCCAGCACCTGACTTGTTGATAGGCTGTCTGACGCAGGCTGAGCTGCTATTTCTGATGTCCGCATCTGCTGCTCCTCCTCTGTCTGCATCCTACACTGGGATGTGTTCAAGCAGTCAAAGTTTTTCCTCTGATCATATGTCCGCTCCTGTCTTTAAGTGAGCCTGACTTTCACCCGAATGGTTCTTTGCACATTCTGGCGTTGTTGTATTGGACAGATGGAGTCAAATCATGTGATGAGTGGGCAGATCTGTTACTGCAGCTGAAATGTGCTGTCCTTGTGTTACCTGTTCATATCCCAGCCACAACAGCTAACCTTAGCTTCACACAGAACAAAATAGTTTAAAAAATCACTGACAAATAAGAGTGCACTAAAGAGTTGATAGCTCACTGTTGCATGCTACTTTAAATGTCACTGTATTTAAAGCTTGTCTGACGGTGATATAACCTGGCTGAACTTGTCCAATACACTGACGAGGTATCATGTTTCTCTATTGTGATTTTCAAGCAATCTGTCGAGGCTGAAAAAGGCATCTCTGGCTACAGTAACACTCAGGAGGAACTGGAGAGGGTATCCGCCATCAAGAGCGAGCTGGACGAGAAGAAGAGCCGCACGCTAGATAACATGTCTGAAATGGTAACTGTACCAAGGGCTCATTTTCTTTCTGTTTCTTCATATCAAACAAATATGTTTTGACCTCCAGTGAAATATGAAAAAAGTTTTTCTTAAACCTAAAGAGCTAAGTTGAATACATTTTAGAGTGAGACGGGACATGCAGTTAATTTAAAATGTGGATAAGATAGGTGTATTAGGACAAGCACTGCAGTTCCATTCATAAAGGCTGCATAACAATAATTCAGTTCAGTTTCCTGGGTTTTTCATTCCCACTCACTGTCACACTGTCAGAGCTTAATGGGACACTTGATTAGAACAGGGCTACTATTAATGTTATCAGTAACATGTTATTTACCATTAGCACATGCTGTTTTTTGACCACATGGAATTCCCAACATAACTCCACTGAACTTCATTTTTAGCAGAAGTCTAATTAGAAAAGTGCAAACCCCTGTCAGGGTGTGCAGGGTGTTTGATTAAACGTTCATATCTCCTTTGCCCTGTAACACTGATCTCTGCTGTTCAGTAAAAGGTAAATACAAAGTGAATGCTCAACGTTATCCCAGCACAGTTCACATCCTCTACATTATTTATCAGCCCGTCATCCTTTTGTGTCAAGGCCCAGAAGGGAGCAGTTGCAGCTCATTAGGCCATGCTCCAAGCTGTAGTGAGTGTGTTGATCAGTTTGGCAGCTTGTACATTTGGCAAACTGCAGACCGCTCCTAATGATGGAGTCAGAAATCCCTGGCTCCAACCAGAACGCAGGCCTCTACACTGGCACTTGGAAATGCCCTGTATAGCTATAAAGCTGAAATATGGAACGTTTTAATGAAGACTTAACTAACTGTTACTGAATATTGTCTTCTGACCTTTACTGCTGCTACTGACTCTCCACATTCTTCTACTGAGAAATGTTGATCCGATGTGTCAGATCGCATCTGTCTGGTGGATAATGCTGCCTACTTCCATCAGTCCAGTAAATCATTGGTCACATTACCTGCTGTTTTCCTGGCAGACTGTAAATGTCTACAAAGTTACACATTTCAGAATGAAATCATGTTTCCTCTCAATTTACATTGCAATTATTCTAAGATTGCTGGTTTTTGGTTTCAATATATGCGCTGTTGGTTTGGTTTCACAGGTGAAGAAATTAAACTCGATGATAGTGGAGAAGAAGTCGTATCTAGCACCAGTTATAAAAGAGCTGAGGTCACTGAGACACCGCAGTCAGGTAAGCGTGGCCCGCATTATAATACCGTTACTTCAAAAGAAGCCTTACAGCATCTCTGTCAGTATTTGTAAAGACATTTGACCCCCTGACTACATTAAAGTAAGAATCTTCAAAAGCTGCGACAAATCATTGTTGTCAATTGAGACAAGAAGTTGATACTTGTCTTTCTTACAGAGGTCAGGAGAGTGTGGGAGTCACTTATCTGATCACAAAAGAGATATAATTCAATCATACTAATACAATTATATGTATCCAGCATGTGGGATGACGTGGATTTGTATGCCAGAAAAAACAGCCCTCAACTGATTTTCTGAAAGCCACAGCAAAAAAAAATAATAAAACAATAATAATAATTTCCATTTGATATAAACATGGTAAACTATGAATGTGTCCTCATTTAAAAATAAATAGTGTGATCTTTACTGTGTGCCTGAAAACCAGTAAGAGTTAACCTGTATTGTGTTTGTGTATTATTATGGACAAGGTCCATTAACAATAATTTACATAGTCCATAAATAAAATGCACAATGGAAAAGCCCCCCCACATCGCTGAGTTAAAGCGGAGGATTAAATTTTCCTACACGTGTTCCCAGAATCGCTCTTCCATCTTACTGGCTAATGTCTGCTAATGAAGAGCTGCAACAGGAAGACATAAATAGACTTTGTAGGAGCCTGCTGTAAGTTAAACTGCTCAAATACAAGTACTGGTGTTATGTTGATGTGAAACAGCGCTGGGAGTATGACAAGAGTATTGAAAATGGTCTATTCTATGGATTCATCTCAATACTGAGACCCTGTACAGTGTGTAAAATCATTTATCTCTCTGTCCCTGTGTTTGGACTCCAATCTCAACAGGAACTAAGCCAGGAATATGAGGAGAAGAAGGCACAGTATGAGAGTTGCACTGCTGGTTTGGAGAGCAACAGATCTAAATTGGAGCAGGTATACTTATTATACTACATTAGATAGATGATAGTCAGAACTTTCTCTGTTTATTTATATTTATCCAGTGTATCCAGTGTAATAACTTATGTGTTGGACATGGCAATATACAGTGTGTCTTTTGTTTCTCAATCACAGGAGGTGAAAGCATTGAGAGAGGAGACAGCACAGGAGGAAAACCGATATCATTATATCAACGCTATGTCTGAGGCAAGTATTTTAAAAAGATCTTCTTTCTTGAAGCAGGAAAAGAGATGTAGCCATTAGCCATGGTGGGTGTATGACACATCACTGTTTTACAAGCCAAATATGGTCAAATTTGAATTGGTGTTTTCAACAGTGACTTGCAGCCAACTGGAGTGCTGCAGGACTGGATAAAAAAAGAAAACGAGAAAAAAAAGCCTTTTGCATGTGACCCGGCCCCAAACACCCACATGTGACCCGGTCTCTCCATCTCCATCCTCCACAGATCATTGAGATGCAAATACAGCGGGCGGCTGAGGAGATGAAGGCCTACGTGTCCTCTGATCCGCAAGAGAGGAAGAAGGCCATCAGGTGAGCGTGCTGAGCCAGGCCATCCAGCTGCTCGCAAGATGAATACTCTTTTTACCTCGAGAAGCTCTCGTTACAACTCCCTCAGTCTAGCTGCTGTCACTTTTATTATTTCATACAGCACAGAGAGCTGTTAGAGTCATTACCACACCTCGTGCTATCAAGATCTGCTGGTACACCACACCTTTATTTAAAAACACTGGGTGAGATCAGCATGTGGAATTTCACTGGCTTGCATTTGAATTACATCCCTCTGCTTCTTTCATAGGGAGGTGTACATGAAGAACATTTCAGAACAGGAGTTACTTGGCAAGGTGAGAAACGTGTGTTCGAGAACTGTCCTGGGTGAGATGCCATACTTGGAAATATTCCCTTATTCTATCGAGAACATGGTCTGAGGACAGACAGGGTATACAAGGAAACTTACTGTGAGCTTAAAGGACGGCAGTAATGTAGATGGAGTTTATATTTCTTGCTAATATGTTTATGACTTAATGACTAATATTATACAGACAAGTGCCATTTAAAACAACATTTTGTTACTCATCACTGTTTTCCTTTGTGGACTTCAGAAGTTGCGTGAGAAGCAGAAGATGGTGCGAGAGAGCCACGGCGCCAACATGGAGCAGATGAAAATGTGGAGCGACCTGGAGCAGCTGATGGAGTGCAAGAAGCAGTGCTTCATCAAAGCTCAGAGCCAGGCACCTATTGGTCAGGTCATCCAGGAGGGAGGAGAGGACAGGCTGGTGCTGTGAGGACACGTTTCGGCGGGTCCACTGCAGATCACCTGCAGCACGTCACTACACCTTCCTGTAACATGAAATCTATTTAAAATATAGTTGTTGTGCGTAAAATGTTACTGGACACTAGCGTACATCCAAATAGCAGGTCCAAAGTTTGTTTCATGCTTCATCTTTCCTTCTGTCTGTCTCACACTTAGTTTCACTTGATAGTTTGTCCAGACCAGTAACTTCTCTGTGATGACACAGTTTGAGATCCTTTGAGAATCCGCAAAACAAACGTATCAGGAGGTGTTGCAGGACACTGGTTTTCACTCACTCTGGCCCCTGGAGACTCCATTTTGCCTCATCTTAAGAATACTCTTTTAATCAAGGTGTCCAAAGATAACTGCATACAAAGTGGTGCACTCGGGATGTGGCCACGGTCAACTATTTTTGGCAGCGACTGCCATGACCTTGGACAGGGTGTCTTGCCAATTTTGGAATTCACTGGGACCTCGGCTGCTTTGGACAGTGCAGATAAAATGTCATATTGTTCAGTTTGCTACTATTTCATATTAGAATATATGCTATTTTTCTATAATAGAGTCTAACTTCAAGTTTGACATTTAACACTTACAGAGTTAGATATTTTGGTTGTCTGTGTATTTCTATTAAATGTATTTTATATTACCTTTGACTCATGTTTCTTTTCAGTAGTTATTTAAAATACATTTCTGTCATCTTTTATTTTAAACAGAGTGAGACAGTAGTGCAAACAGTTTATTCAGAGAAATCAATAAATGTTGATTAAGAGTATTATGTTTGACTTATTTAATCTGAGATCCAAGTAGTATGAAATATTATGTTGCCTTTACACACACACATAACACACACACACACACACACATACATATATACATACATATACACACTTATACACAAACACACACACACATCAATTTTGAACTAAATGTGGGAAGAGAACAAATTTTAGTTCCCAT
>JBAJHX010000076.1:3590440-3622737 GCA_037176925.1 Amniataba percoides | reverse complement strand
TTGACTTGAAGCCTCTGATAATTAACGAACAACTAAACCCCTCAAGTCCTGGACTGAAACACTGCTGTGACAAAAGACTCTGTAAGAGACAAAAATCCTGTCCACTTAATTTGAATTCATAATCTGTGATTGCGCAGCATGTCGTCATTGATCAGAGGGGTAGTTCATCTGTTGTGAGCATGTTTGTTTGTTCTGTTTTGATTTTTGACCCTTACACTCATCATGAACACGTGCTTGCTCTGTAAAATGTCTGTGATAAATAATGCCATAATTCTCACTGTTTTCAGGTCCTGGCCTGGTTTGAGGAGGGAGAAGAAACTATCACAGCCTTTGTGGAGCCTTTTGTAATTTTACTTATTCTTATAGCCAATGCCATCGTTGGTGTGTGGCAGGTGAGAGTCTTCAGATTCTGGGAAGTCACTATTTCTATCTCTCCTTTGTAACAGGGGAATGGGTCTGGAAGTGATTAGAGTGTTTTATTCTGCTTTTGATTGTCTTTTATTATTTTGATTAAAATTGGATTTTCTCCAACAAATATGCAGTTAGCATAAATCCAATTTCATCACACAGCAAAATAATTTGTTTTCTGTAAAACAGTTTTACATGTCACACCTCTTCTAAATGGAGCTTTGTTGGTTTCACCAGTACAAATGGACAATTAAGGATCACATTTTCTGACAGTAAGCCAGCATTTAACATGTGAAATGTATTTTGCTGATATTCTGTAAACTGAGCTAAACCATAGTCTTCTAATAAACATCCGTCCTTCGTTAGGTTGATTGTGCATCCAGTGCCGTCTAATCCATTGCAACACTATCATAAGGTTGAATCAACATCTCTGTGATGCAGTTTCAACAGAAAGACTTTTGTATTTGGAGTGCATCAGGTTTAATAGTTGAACCTAATGTACCTGGCAGCTGAGTGTATATGTCAGTCTGAAATGTGGTCACCAGCAAGAGCTGATATTAATGATCTGGACACCTAAAGCTGTTGTGCTGAAGATAAAACTCTGCTGAATATCAGTGTACAGTGTCCTAAACACTGAGCTAAATGAGTGTCAGCCTGCTGTGATTTGTAGGTTTGAACTTTTGTAATACTTCCCCTGCACTCATCCACTCAGAAAGTTTTTTTTTTTTAAAGAAGACTTCCTGTTGAGGAGGAAGAGTGTCAGTTGTCATCAGCAGTCTGTCTGTCTCATACACATGATGCTGGCTTATTTATTTAGAAAATGTGTGGGTAGTCCACTCTGAGTGATGTGTTTTTCTTACTGATGAAGGATGGAGATGGTGGTGAAGGATAAAATTGGAAAACATTAAGAGGCAGAAAATTGTGATTCATATTCTCATTTTCATACACTTAACTTAATGTTCCCGACCAAAGCCTGATAAAATAAACATCAAATTTCAAATAGCTGACGTCTCTTCAAAGAGAAACGCTCTCGTGCTGAGCCAAGCGCATGCATGTATTAAGTTTGTGATATTAGCAGTTCATCTTAGAGCCACTGTGAAATCTTGGGCACTGAATCTCATTTTCTTCACTCTAGGAACGCAATGCTGAGGATGCCATTGAAGCACTTAAGGAGTATGAGCCTGAAATGGGCAAGGTGTACCGGCAGGACAGGAAAACTGTGCAGAGGATCAAGGCCAGAGACATTGTGCCCGGTGACATTGTGGAGGTTGCTGGTATGTTGACATGTTCATGTCTCAGACATGGCTTCACTGCGATTGTTGTTATTGATTTAACTATTATTCTACTGTTATACTGTATGTGTTGCTTAGACTGAAGCATCGGTTTGCTGAAAAGTTGAGATGTTTGTTTGATCTTCTCTCAAGCAAAGGAAACATCTGGATTTCTCATGAAGCTCAACACACAAGCTCAAAACTGGCAATTTAAAACTTTCATCATCTGCTTTTTTTGATGGGACATTAAGGTAGAGAATTGGTGTTGTAATATAATTATTGTTCGCCGCTGCATGGTTCTGCCTCAGGTAAAGTCCTGTGGACAGATCAAATGAGTCCAGGTATGGTCATGGATTGCATTTAGTACAAGCTTGAGTTGTAACCTCCCCCATTCCCATGTGCCACTGCAGAGGTGACTCACCCTGCAAGAATGATGTATTTCGAGATGTTCTTATTAACCTGTTGTCTCAAAGGGCTGGCACAAGTCCTATTAAAGGCCCACTTCACTGTATAAGTGTGCATGTGTGTGTGTGCTCCCATACACCACCAGGTTTAGGCTCACTCGCCTGCCGTGCTGCTGCATCCTTGCAGCTCGTCCCGACTCAACAGTTTTCCTCCTGTGCAGTATGTGAATTGAGTGATTCATGCTGCTGAGATTCAGTCAGCGTATTTCAGCAGCTGAAATCCTCAGGATGTAAAGCTTTGATTCCTTCTCTTTTTTTTTTTTTACAGTACCATTATCCATACAGCATGCATACATATACAGTTTTGCAGAGGGATGAACAGAGACGGATGTGTTCAGGAATGCTGAAGTCCTTGAAACACCAGTGTTATCTCAATATCTCCCACTGAAGTGATGCATAGTTTTTCTGTGCATAGTGGTAGCTTTTATTTTTAGCAGTCATAGGCTGGTCAGATTATGGAATGCTGTATTTATAGAGGCAGTGACAGTCGTGAAGATGACAGGTGTCTGGTCCCACCCTGTGCATGCCCCTCCCATCCTGCTCTGGGGAACATTGCTACAGTGGGTGACGTGGGACAGCGTTCAGCAGGACTCCTGAGTAACCTTGACAAGGGCAAATGGAGAAGGAGTATACTGGGAAGGAAAATGTATCCTCCATTTTAATGTTATATGACAAAATGTGTTTTTTTTGTATGTTTGTTTGTTTTTTTGACGGTGCTGGTAATGATGTTACGATTATGCGCAGCAGGCGAAGCAGAGTGTAGAAAGATTAATGATTTGGCTCCAGTTTAAAGAGAAACTTGTGAGTCAAACACACTTTGCTGCATATTAGAGACCTACGGTAGTTATTTGAAAGCCCTTGATGAAAGTAGTTGGAGGTTTTGCTGTCAGCAGCATGAGGCTTACTCAGAAATGCAACCCAGCAGACTGCAAGAGCAGATGTTTTATTCCACAGTCAGAAGAAACTCATCAGGTCAACTTACTTCCCAAATCCTCCAAATACCTCTTGCAATGCTTCCTGTCAGGCTCCCCATTTTTTAATGAATAATATTTTCCTGAGGCTGCAAAGTGTGACCCCTGCCACGCAGAGGAGGAGTGTGATGACGCAGATGCTGGCCGGCTGGCTGCTGAGCTGAGGTAGAGGACACTGATATGAGCCCTCTGTGGCTGCCTCAGCCGTGAGAAGAATAGCCTGCAGCCAATCTGTGCCGCTCTCTGTCAGACTGCTGCTGTGGGTTTGAACGCTGCCTCCTACTCACACCTCGCTGCTCATCAGCCTTGCAGGCGCAGCTTGTTCACTGAAATTTGTTTAATGTAATGGAAATGCACTTCTGCGACTTTTATCGAAACTGAAGTATTTTATACTTCAGTTTACATATTTGTAGTTTAGTGTTTTCACATCTGATCAAATCTGTTTCTATATACATCTTTATTTGTATATTTATAATTATTATAATATTATATAATATTATAATATAAAAATTAGTTATGTAATTTTCATAGTGCCAACAGCTAAAAACTGGCAGGATTAACTTAACCAGTAAAAATTAGTTGATAACGGGACATTCACCAGCTCCTTTAACTGGATATAAGTCATTGCCATAACAGAACACATACTGCATGCTGCCAGTTACAGTTTGGTGAGACGGGCTTGGAGATTTAGAGGTTGGCCTTTTCTCAGAGCAGCAGATCTCTGTGGGTTTGTTCTCTGCTGCCTGTGAAGTTGTGCAGTCTGGTGACGGGGGCTCACGTGGGGGGCAGTATGGGGGCGGGAGGATCTCTCATCTGCTCATATTGTTCTACAGAGAGAGATGACCTTATAGGGAAGTGATTTGTGGATAACTATCCCACCCCACCATGCTCAATGCACAGCGACCCTACCCATCAGCGCTCGCACCCCCCACTAAGATTCCAGACACCATGGATAGTATGTGGCATTTAATGTGGCCTGGCAAGCGTCCGTTGTCACTGAGGGACTGTCTTTTGGCAAAGGTTCCTGACTTGTCAGCAGACTGAGAGAAATGGTTTCATCTTTCCGACCCGAGAAGCTGTAGAAATGTCCTGCAGAAGGGTTTTTAGTCAAAGGCTGAGTGCTCTAATTAGTGAAGTCACTAGGTACAGAGCTCGAGTGGACTGGAAGTTGAACAGTATCCATGTAAGATTGTGCACAAACTATAGGTGATAACACACCAACTGAATGGTCGTATGTTTTGTATGAATCTCAAGTATTGCCTATTGCAGCAGTAACTCTGCATTATTTAAGTTGGCTTGTAGTTTAATACAGATATAATTACAGATATTCAGCCCACATAACTGTCCTTGTTAACCTTAAGTCATACTGCAATGACTGCTGGGAATCTGTGCTATGTTGTGCTGTCAGGTCATAGATGGGATAGTGAGAGGTCACACTTTATGTGGGGCCACTACTGACTGTGTTGACTTGAAGTCACGAAGAGAACGTACACTTGTGACCTGCTGTCAGGACATAAAATTTAAAGTGATGTTGTTTTTGCATACACACTTCAGGGGTTACCAGGACAAATATTTTGTGCAACATTTATATTGCAATACCTTCAGCATGCTTTTTCTGTAATGCCTCACTGCTGTTTCATTGTTTTTCTCTGTAACCACAGCATGAGAAACCCAAAGGTTCAAAGTTCAGATCAGTTCGGATGAAGGATACAAGCTCCATTTGTTTATACACACTGTATGTGTGGGCTGTGTGTGTGATACTCTTCCTGTGTAGAGGTTGACCTTGATATTTATTTTAAATTCAAAATGAATTGTGTTGTGCTTAATGTGTATGTAATTTCTGCCAGGCACTACTAAAGCCCCCCAGTTAATTTTGACAAGCGTTTTAGTGCTCCCAGTCCTGGGACAAGTTTTGTTACCATGGCAACAGAAACAGTTGCATGCTGTGTGGGGGCTCAGCCTGCTGCTGCTGCTGCTGCTGCTGCTGCTGCTGCTGCTTAAGATTCATAACGGACAAAGGCAAGAGATCTCAGGGCGACAGTGTAAAGATAGTGCTTTCATAACTGAGGTCATAGGCGAGGAGAAACTCTGAAATCAGCTGACAAGTGTTTGCATCTGCCAAAGCATAAAAGCAGGACGCTAAGAAAGTAGTCAGCTGTCTGTAAATATTGGTTTATCTCTCCTACCAGCCACTCCCAACTAAACACTGTTAATGTTGTCTTGTTTGCTGATAAATAGTGAAGCTCACTGACCATGTGTTAACATAGTGGCCAGTCGGGGCCACTCTCATTCTGGCCTGAATGGTTTGCAGTGTCCATTCACACACGCACACCAAAATGTGCTTCTGATACAGTATACATACAGTAACACAGTTAACAAAATGTAAATTAGCACACATGTAAACAACACATTTGCAGAAACAAGTTTACAGTTTTTCTTTCCCTCCCTCTTTTATAGTTGTGCTGAGTCATGGTAACATGGTTTCTCTAGTTCACTTACCCACAGAAGCTTAGAAGGAAAACAGCTTCATGTGTGAAAGCTGTGAGAGGTTAGCATTTAAACCTGTTGTATTTTTTGATAACACATCCATTTGGATAAAGTATTTGCATTATTATGCACATGTAAATTGGCTTGAGAGATAATCAGTAGTGGGGACATGATGGAAAGCTGCAGAGAGCTTCACCTGTTGACCGTTCTAAAATGCCCCACTCGACATGATGGGAGGTCAGCCTTTTGTTCAGCTGCCATCAGCACATGTAGCCTCCTGGCTGGCCCAGAGGTAACCTGGCCCGTCGAACCACGCGCTTCCCCCTAACACACAACACCAGCAGGTGCCAGTCAAAGCTGGTAGCTTTGGGTCAGTCCCTGCCTCACTCTGTTGAAAGCTCTGTTTTAAAAGACACCTCTGGGAGTCATATCGGGTGCAATGCATCACCAGCTCTGAGCTTTTGTCACTGCAAAATTTGTGGACTCCACGACCTGTTGGCAAGCGCAGGAGTGAAAATGCGGCCGTGCCTGAGGAGATGCTTGGACTGCTACCAAGTAGGATGTTGACACAAAAGGACAGATGATGTACACACACTTCATCAGAGCCGGTCTGCAGTGTAACACGGCCTCGGGACAAGTCCAGTGTATCACAATGTCACAGCGTCACACAGTCTTAACACTGTTTGGATGAGAACATCAGCAAGCACCATTGTTAGAAGCCTATCACCCAGCCATGTGTCTTGGCTCAGCACTCTCTTAGAAGCTGTCGGTATTTCTCCAAAAGTAATGACTTAGCACAGGAAGTGTTACATAACCATCAAGGATATAACTGTAAAACTTTTTGACTTCTAAGGGAAACATTTCATGTTTTGTTACTGTAGCGTAGCTAAGGCTAATCCTTTAATCTCTTCCACCTATATATTTATTTATTTTTTTTCCCCAAGAAAGGTTTCCTCCTTTCAGTCTGCTGCAATATCATTGATCCATGCCATCAGGAAGTTAATATGTAGTTTGAATGTTGAACTGACCTCTAACGTTGTATGGCACCATCTATGAGCTGGGTTGCCTGAACTTCTCAGAAGTGAAGTTTCCATCACACCTGTCGTTCCAAGTTCAGATGCTTTAAAGATGCAGCTGAGCTCAACATAAATCCTTCTCAGAAAAGCTGTCACAGTCTGTCTTTTTTGGCCAACGCCTGATGACAGATCAAAGTTCCTGGCACTGCTGTCAGGACATCTAATGAGTTGACAATCATCCAGCTTCTCATAGGACACTGTCTCATAGTGTGAAGTCAACTCGTAGTGTTTTGAATTTATGTAACTTTAATAAGGTTGTAAATGGAGTAAAAATACAGACATCTATTTGGTAATGAGACAGTAAGTTGTAACAGTATTAGGGTGACTTATCCTACAAGTGTGAGGACTATGTCATTTACCTCAGTGTTTGTCTCCTCCTGAGCTGTTGCAGTGATAAGGAAACAGATGCTATCATACAGCCACATTTAAACTTGATCAGCACATTGGGGAACTATTTAAATGCTTTTCCCATTTTTGGCTGCATGCATTGTTGGTCCCATTGCTATTTTCCCCTCCCTTCCCTCAAGGACACTGGGGGGGGGTTGGGATTACGGTACGTGTCTCTCTCAAATGGAAGTCTGGTGCAGTGGTACATTCTCTCAAATCTTTGTTTGTTTTCGGCTTTTTCACTTCAACTTTTGAACTTTTCACATCTTGATGCAAGTCCAGGATCCCACACAAGCCTGCCAAATGTCTAACTATACTATGTTCTTGGTCGGTGTCTTTTGTAACAACGTGACACAGTTTGCATATTTAACTAAGCAGGCCTATATGTAGACTACGCCCACAGAACTGTGCCATAGCCTGAGCCATTTCCCCAGTTTCCATTGCCTTTATGTACCATTAGGAAGCTGAATTGGGTCACTGCAATTCCGATGTACCCAAATTGGCCTTTTCCTTTGAGACGGGCCTTTTATGGCTCACAGGTCCTTCATTTCCTCCTCTTTCTTTGGCTCTCCCTCTTTCCCTGCAGTGATGGCAGTGCTGCTCTGCTGCTGTGTGGACAGTGACCTCCCTGTAATGAGCTGTGCTTCATCAGTTTAGTTTAAACTAATGCTGAGTTAGTGCCTGCAGAAAATAGACAACATATCATCAGTTAAATCTTCATTTAGCCTGTATATACATACAGATGCAGCATTGCACAGTTCCAGAAGTCCATGGGTGTTGATCAGACCTCCAGTGACATGCCATTCATGTGGCATAAAAGACAGTCTGGCTCTCATTTATGATGTTCTTACAATTTAAGTTTATTCTGTTTGTTGTCATTATCATAAGCTTACAGTGGCAAACCTATTTTGAAATAAATTTCAAATGTTTTATTTCCTGTAGATTATTTAGTGTGCTCATCCTCTGGTGTTTTTGTTTGTTTTCTCCGCAGTGGGAGACAAGGTGCCTGCTGACATCCGTATCTGTTCAATCAAATCAACAACTCTGAGGGTAGACCAGTCCATTCTGACCGGTAAGGCATGTCTGCTGATCATATCACAGCCATCAGTGCCATTTCTATCAGCCACCTGATAACATGACTATTGTTCAGTAGATTTAAGTACAAAATTGTGTTGATTAGTTTGCTTTACAGTGGTAACATATTACATGTTTATTCCGGCCAATCAATAGTGGGAGGAACTTATTTTTGGCTGCTATGAGTAGGGGGGCCTACAAATGTAATACGTAAGGTAACTGCCACACTGTTGTCAAGGCTTGAGTAGTGTTTTGTCCCATTGTTACATTCTGGAAAAAAGAAAAAAAATGCCCAGCCTTCTGAGCACCAAGATAATGTCATCCAAGATGAATAGATCAGTCCTCCACCTGTGTTTTGAAGAGCCAGAATAGCTGCATGACAGTGAACAAGATCATTTGAAAGCGGGCCCAGCAGTGTATCATGACACGGTTTCCAATTAGCAAGTTTCCTTCTGAAGTGAAACATTCATGAGCATGTGAAAGATCAGTGAGACAGCATGAATGCTCAGTATCATAGAGCTCCCTCTGTAGAGATAATTGGTTGCGCTTTGTTCCTCCGATCATCTGCAGAGGCAGATGCAAACAGATTTAACCTGCCGCCCTCTGCTGTCTTTGTAGGTGAATCCGTATCTGTCATCAAACACACCGACCCCGTGCCCGACCCTCGTGCTGTAAACCAGGATAAGAAGAACATGCTCTTCTCTGTAAGCTCGGCTCTGCACATCCTGTTCATGTCCTTCAACTTCTTGTTTGTTTAGTTTCTGTTCACCTCCTGGAAAAACACGCTCCTCTTGTTGTTCCAAGATGTGTGACATGTTATCAGATGTACTTGAGCCAACGTGTATTTTTTGTTATCCCAGGGTACCAACATTGCAGCTGGGAAGGCCGTGGGTGTGGTAGTGTCCACTGGTGTTAACACAGAGATCGGTAAGATCCGTGACGAGATGGTGGCCACCGAGCAGGAGAAGACACCCCTGCAACAGAAGCTGGATGAGTTTGGCGAGCAGCTATCCAAGGTCATCTCCCTCATCTGCATTGCTGTGTGGATCATCAACATCGGCCACTTCAATGACCCCGTCCATGGGGGCTCCTGGATCCGCGGTGCTGTTTACTACTTCAAAATCGCTGTGGCGCTGGCTGTGGCCGCCATCCCTGAAGGTCTTCCTGCTGTCATCACCACCTGCCTGGCCCTGGGCACCCGCCGCATGGCCAAAAAGAACGCCATTGTCCGCAGCCTGCCATCCGTGGAGACCCTGGGCTGCACCTCTGTCATCTGCTCTGACAAGACAGGAACTCTGACCACCAACCAGATGTCTGTCTGCAGAGTGAGTCACACACACACACACTCACTCCCTTGGTGCATTGCTGAGTAGTGTGGTTGTCAGTGCTTTGTCATCTTTGTTGTCCCTGCCTGGTGTTTGAATAAGGTGACAGTAGTTAGAGAAACAGTGACTGCAGAAGTCATTTTCAATACGTTTGTCAGCTAAAATGCTAATAATGTGCAAACACAGAGAGTGGAGTGTTTCTCGTGATCAGGTATCCACATTACTTAACTAGAAGGCAACATGCAGCCACTCTTCTAATCTGTTGGATGACTTGCACTGCTGCTGTTGCATAACTGACCTTGCGTCACCAAGCTGCAGCTAGCCTGTAGTTTCTTTTCTCTCTCTTTCTTCCTTCTCTCTCTCTCTCTTTCTCTCTCTCTGAGTGGCACCCCAGTGCTTCTTGGCCCCACATTCAGAAGACATTTCAGCATTTATTAAAGTTTAATCCTCTTTTTTTGTGTGTGCAGTGCTTTCGCAGAACTTTGGCATAGCCTGAATTGGACTTGTGGCATTCATTTACAGTTTCTATCAAACAGTTGTTTACGCCTCTGTATTGTTTGGTCCACATGATATACTGGCTGTGATTAAATAGCCTTGTGATTCTGCAATTACTGTGGTTTATAATGATTTATAGTGACTCACAGAAAGCCATATATAAAGCAGTGAAAAGAGAAACAATTGCACTCAGGACATGTGGACAAAAACCTTTTAAAGAGGAGTCATAATTGAATTTACACTGTCTTGTTATAAAATATTTCCTCTCAAAATGAATATTGTAAGTGAAAATGTATGACCTTTATTTCATCCACACATTGAAGAAACATGTATGATGACCATTACAAAATAAGCAAATAGCAAAATGGATAAAAACCTGCATATAGTTGGACCATGATTGTCTGTTTCTTGTCTTATACAGTGTTTTGTTTCCTGAGAGTACGTCCCCCCTATGTGAGCCAATGTTTTTGGTCTGGTTGATGTTCAGATTTTTATACATATGTCCATATATGAAATATTTTTTAAGCGCCCATTCCTAAATTGAGCCTAATTGAATGCCCAATTTCTTTCATTTATTTTTTAGAAAGCAGAACCATGATTTCACATTTAGCCTCTGCTTTTGAAGAGCTTGACTGATTGTCATCAGCCATGTTCTGATATAATGTGCGTGTCTGTGTGTGTTGCAGTGAGGATGAAAGCTTCCTGCGGGAGCAGGCCTGGCACTGCAGCTTCTTCCTTTTGGGCACAGCATCTCTTTCCTCAGCCACTCTGGCACGCTTTTCTGTTTACTTATGGAGAGAAACTAAACACCCTTTTTCCTTTTCTCAGATTAGGCAGCGGGCCACCCAGCCTGGCCCGCACAGAGACACACTGTCACACTGCAGCCTAATCTACTGTCTAAAAACATTTCTTGCTCTGTACATCCACTTGGGATTTCAGTGGTTTCTGCTGCCCCCTGCTGTGTCAGTAAAGAAACTGGCAGGCGATTGAAACACTGACATGAAATGTCTGCTTTGAAAAAGTCACAATTGTTTGTGTCCCATCTGCTCTTTTGTTTTCCAGATGTTCGTTATCAACAAAGCTGAAGGTGACAGCTGCTCTCTATCAGAGTTTACCATCACAGGTTCTACCTACGCACCCGAGGGAGAAGTGTGAGTACTTCATATCAGACAAGTCTAAAATGTCTCACTTATTCACTCAGATTGTAATTTGAAGAAAGTATATAGATATAAAGATGGGCATTTTAACAACAACTGAATGCTTATGCCAGAAAACATTCTTGTTCACACACACACACACACACACACACACACACACACACACACACACACACACACACAATTTAATTACTTAGATATATACTTTGTACTTGTTCTCAGGTACCAGGATGGAAAAGCAGTAAAAAGCTCCCAGTATGATGCCCTGGTTGAACTGGCTACCATCTGTGCTCTGTGCAATGACTCTTCTCTGGACTTCAATGAGGTCTGAACTCTGTCTGCGTCCTACTTTACATGTCAAACCTGTGGGGAGTTTGACATATGTTGTCAGTGTGATTGTTTGTGTACCAGCATTTTTTGTATTGCAGGATAAAGGCTCAATAGAAAATAGAAAGCACTTCAGTGTGTGTTGTGTAAATGTGATACATAAAAGGAAACCCAAATATGCTGAATGAATACTAGACATATACAGTCTATGATAGGGGTTCAAAATAATGAAAACTGCAGCTGAGTTGACAGATATGCATACACACATACATATGCCCTCACATCCATGTCCATGCACCTACATATTGATTCTATTTGCATTCTAGATGAACAGCCACATCCAAATATTATGTCACCACTTAATGTCAGTCATGGCGTTAACACTAAATACAAATATTCTGTTTCCAGCATTTTCAAAATAAAACTGACCACAGGGTACTGATATTGTTAATTCAAGGGTAAAACACCTTCTTATTGACAATTCAAGTGTAAGTAGTATAAAGTCTGGTAATCAAATTTCTGCACTTTTTAGTGCTTTTTAGTGTTCAGTTGTCTTCATTTTGGTCCTGACATTGTTGGTGTAATGAGATCAACAACCAGTCAGCAAGTCATTAACACATGAGCTGTACCAAAACATATCCATAAACCATCAGACTGAGCCTGTGGTTTTGATAGAAATAAGGTTTTTTGGTGTTTTATTAAAGAAGAAAAGAATAATAACACTGATGTTTTTCAGGTGAAAGGTGTGTATGAGAAGGTGGGCGAAGCCACAGAGACTGCGCTGACCTGTCTGGTGGAGAAAATGAATGTCTTTGACACTGATGTGAGCAACCTGTCCAAGATTGATCGAGCTAACGCCTGCAACTCTGTGAGTGACACCAGCTCCCCCCTCCTGCACACGCTGCACATTACCTCTACTCCCACTCAGCAGGCTTTTCTCACCCTGTCCGTCCTTCTGTCTGATCAGGTGATCAAGCAGCTGATGAAGAAGGAATGCACCCTGGAGTTCTCCAGAGACAGGAAGTCCATGTCTGTCTATTGCACTCCCAACAAATCTCGTTCCTCTATGGGCAAGATGTTTGTCAAGGTACACTGAAAGAAACATCTACTGAAGGCTTTTGATGACTGACAGTCCTCTACCGTGTTCTCAATCTGTTATTCCTCTGCTCCACCTCGCAGGGGGCCCCGGAGGGAGTTATTGAGAGGTGCACTCACGTCAGAGTAGGAAATGGCAAAGTTCCCCTCAGCAAAGGTATCAAGGAAAAGATCATGTCTGTGATCCGTGAGTACGGGACAGGTCGTGACACCCTAAGATGCCTGGCTCTGGCCACAAGAGACAGCCCACCCAAAATAGAGGACATGATACTGTCTGACACGGCCAAATTCGCGGACTATGAGGTGAATTTTCCTTTAACCTCTGATGCAATTGTTTAGATAATATTTGCTGTATGTGGTGTCCCCATTAAGAGCGTTCCTCTCCGTGCCAAACATCATGCCTTTTCTTTCCACCTTCAGTCCGACCTGACCTTCGTCGGCTGTGTCGGCATGCTGGACCCTCCCAGACAGGAGGTGGCTGCCTCCATCACGCTGTGCCGCCAGGCTGGCATCCGCGTCATCATGATCACCGGGGACAACAAGGGCACAGCTGTGGCTATCTGCCGCCGAATTGGCATCTTGACTGAGGAGGACGACGTGGAGCGCATGGCTTTCACCGGCAGAGAGTTTGACGAACTCTCGCCCTATGCTCAGAGAGAGGCTGTGACTCATGCGCGCTGTTTTGCTCGTGTCGAGCCATCCCACAAGTCCAAGATCGTGGAGTTCCTGCAAGGATTCGATGAGATCACCGCCATGGTATGATGTAGGGTTTTAAAAACTGATTATTATTGTTCTTATGGTTAGTCTGTTGTTCTGAAACTTGGGGGATCCTGTGCTGATTTGCATTTTAGAGCAAAGACATTACTCTTCTGTAACAAAATATTTCTCCACAGACGGGTGATGGAGTGAACGATGCCCCTGCCTTGAAGAAGGCAGAGATTGGCATCGCCATGGGCTCTGGCACTGCCGTGGCCAAGTCCGCTTCTGAAATGGTCCTCGCTGATGACAACTTCTCTTCCATTGTGGCTGCTGTTGAGGAAGGCAGAGCGATTTACAACAACATGAAGCAGTTCATCAGATACCTCATCTCTTCCAATGTGGGGGAGGTCGTCTGGTGAGGAGCACATGACTTTATATGACGATGTTAACAGGATGGAATCATTTTAATATTATCTAAAATGGATCCAACATGCAGTGCTGACACTCAGACACTTGCTAACTGGAGGTCTTTCTCCTGGCAGCATCTTCCTTACTGCAGCGCTGGGTTTCCCTGAGGCTCTGATCCCAGTTCAGCTGCTCTGGGTAAACCTGGTGACTGATGGCCTCCCCGCCACCGCTCTGGGCTTCAACCCCCCAGATCTGGACATCATGGAGAAGCCTCCGCGTAACGCTAAGGAGCCCCTCATCTCCGGCTGGCTTTTCTTCAGATACCTGGCCATTGGATGTAAGTGGATGATGTTGGTTTTTACACTTCATCAGAAAAATCTTTCATTTGTGCTCGTGCAGTTTGATAAGTGTGCTGTTTTTGTATGATGTAATTCTGTGTCTTTGCTCTTAGGCTATGTGGGCGCAGCCACAGTGGGAGCTGCTGCCTGGTGGTTTACTCTTTCTGAAGATGGGCCTCAGATCACTCTGTACCAGCTGGTGAGTTTGCCTGTCTGAGTGATCATATTTCAGCCCCCCTCAGATCTTTGCCTCCTCCTCATTCTCCTGCCTCCCTCCCTGCAGAGCCACTTCCTCCAGTGCGCCCCAGACAACCCAGAGTTTGATGGCCTGGACTGCCACGTGTTTGAATCCCCCTATCCAATGACCATGGCTTTATCTGTGCTCGTTACCATTGAGATGTGCAACGCTCTCAACAGGTAAATAAGTGCCAGACAGGTCGAAGTTTCCATCTAAGGATCACTTGAAAGTGGAAACTGTATAAATGAATCACCACCTGTGTTCTCTCTTTTTCTAGTCTGTCAGAGAACCAGTCCCTGCTGCGGATGCCTCCTTGGGAGAACATTTGGCTCCTTGGGGCCATCTGCCTCTCCATGTCCCTCCATTTCCTCATCCTCTATGTGGAACCTCTGCCTGTGAGTTTATTAAACCGTTTTCTCAATTCTGACTTGATTGCACCACAATGAGTTTGATGGTGCAGTTATTTACTGCGGGGTACAGATGAGTTTCAGTGTCTGTGTGCCCCCTCGTGGGTTTTTTTTATGTCCTCATAACAGACAGTGGTGTTATGAATTGCCTCTCACAGATATTAGGATTTTTACCTGAATTGCATCTCTACCTGTCATATTTAACTGAAGATTTTTTTTAATTTTGCCATGATTTATTTATAAATTAATGTGGAAATGGTCCCCCACACAAGCCCATGTAAACTGCAGATGGTCATCCTTTTTTGGTATGATTTGATATAACATGTCAATCTTTAGGTGACATATTGAAATAACGTATTCAAACAAGCTGTTTACCCATGTTTCCAGTGTTTGCTATTCTAAGCTGAAAAAAACGTGAGTGGTATTAATCTTTTCATCTAACTGTCGAAGGAATACTTGAGCATTTTATGAAATACACTCATTTGATTTATTTAAGTACTAGGACACCAGAATCTCCATACATGCTGCTAATGGTCCTGTGCACTGCAGGAGAGGGTGATGTGACGATGTGGACGAGTAGAGGTTTATCTCCTACAGGAGCTAAGATCTTGTGCACCCGTTATAATCCTCTGAAATCCTCCCGGTATCTGTAATGTTAAATGTTGCTCACTCTCCCCAGGTCATCTTCCAGATCACCCCTCTGGATACGACCCAGTGGATGATGGTGTTGAAGATCTCTCTGCCCGTCATCCTGCTGGACGAGCTGCTAAAGTTTACTGCCAGGAATTACTTGGACTTTGGTAAACAGTTGGAAAAGCCAGCCAGCAAAGGCTGCTCCCTGTCTGCATGCGCAGAGGGCATCTCCTGGCCTTTCGTGGCCATCTCCCTGCCCCTGGTGCTGTGGATCTACAGCACTGACACTAACGTGTCCGCCATGTTGTGGCCCTGACTGACTCCAGTACACTACCCTCCCTGTGCACCAGTGTGAAGTGGACATTAACACACATCTAACACAGTTACTTTAACTCGGAACAACTCACAGTCAACACCTGACACCTGCTCTGACGATCAGTCTGCTGTCAGATCTTTTGTATTTAGGACATTTTCACCAATACATATTTTTGGGTGGGGGCTGGGGTTTAGTCATATTTTAATGACTTTGACAGACATCGTGTCCATGTGTTTTATTTTACCATCGCGCTTTTCCCTCTTTTGATCCCCAGTTTTTGAACAGGTAGAGATGCCCACCGTGTCGGAGCTGTGTGTTGAGCTGTACAGAGAATTTACACTATTTTATAATAATTAATATTTTGTAATTTTTGGGAGGGGCTATGGGGACAAGAATGCTGGGTGTGAGGAGGATGTAATTCTATGGACCATATAGTACAATACTAATTTGGGGGCAAAGACTTGAATTAGATTTGCTCCTGGCATGAATCTCTATAGTCATTTTTGAGCTCCATGCATAATCATTCATTATTTTCTGCATTAGGCAGAGCACAGCTACCTCGATGCTGTTAATATGACCATTACTACACATTTGTCTTAACAACCATTTCATAGACTTTCATTTAAAGTGTTGAGGTAAGCACCAGTGTGTTTTACTGTAGAGACAACGCCCTCACACATTTTACTGTTGTTTTTTAAGATATATTTTTCTGTTAGCGGAAGGAAGAGGACAACAATGTTACCAGTTTGATCAGCGAAATCTTTGATAAAGCCTGTAGTTAATTCATTTACTTGAAGAAAACACAGTTGTATCGATTTTTTTTTTCTTCTTTCCAATCTCAACATTCAGTCTTGATTTTTGCATCTTACTGAGAGTTATGTTTCTAATGTATGTATAATGTGCACATACTGTACTTGAATATGTAAAAAGGCACCAAGAAGCTGTTAGTCTTATCAACTGAGCACAACATGGACGGCCGGTCATTGGAAGAGTCTGTATATCTGTACATAGCACACAAAGTAGAGTCTCTGTATAGATTTATTTTGGTTGTTGCTGTCGAAATGCTCCATACATTTACACTAGTTTACTTAGGCGTGGTCCAAGCCTTTCTGCATGCCTGCTCCAATAATACCAGGCCAGTGAGTGCTTTGAGTTTTTTAAAGCTAACTGTCGTTTCTTCCAATGCCTTCCACCTGTTTACCTGCAGAGTGAGTACACTTTGACCTGCATGCCAACTAGCATTCATCTTGATGTGGTTGCACACGCAGCTTTGCTGTCTGTCATTGCTCATGTGAAAATGACCTCGATGACAGCTCTTCAGACTTTTGATAGGACTAGCAGTTTTTTTTAAATATATATAATATGAATGGTACAAGAATAAGAAGAGGAAAATGCCTTCAGTGTCACCAAGTGCCAGGTACAAGCTTAGTAGAAATAGGAGCCTTTTGCATTTGAAACTGGCACAGCGTCACTGGTGCTGGTTATTTTTGACTGTAGACTGGCAGCATGTTTTGACAACTGGTAGACACACTGACATTTAAGTACCCACACACCATTACAGGACATGGTGATTTTTTTATTTATATCTTTTTGAAATTGCATTTGTCTTTTGATCTAATCTTCTGCTTGCCTATAGCATGGCCTTAATATATTTGCTCTTTTTCTGAAAACGATGTATCGATGCATTTAAATTATTTGCTGCTCAGATGCTTTTACTTTGGACTGTTGTTCTTGTGTCCACTGATTTTGATTCTTCCTCTCTTTTTGCTTTTTCTTTGCAGCAAAGGCCAAGTAAGCCCACCTCTACTCTAAATTCCTTGCAGAAACTTTGGTTTTGGTTTTTTGTTGTGCATGTGTGTTTTGGGCAGCACATCTTACAAGAGCTGCATGTCAGTTAAGTAATAGGAAGACAGAGGCTCATAAAGTTCATACATCCTTTTTTTATAGAATGGCCATTATTAAAAGTCTGATGACAACTAGCCACTCCCACCTCATCAGTCCTTCCATCCTCCTGCATGAAGAGCCTCAGATTACGATACAATCCTCATGCCATCTTTTTAGACGAAGATCTTAGTACCGTGTACAGTAAACTGTACTATATTCCATGGTGCATGTCCGCTGAATCAGCCATCTGTTTTACCAGACTTGTGTAATAGACCATGTATAGTATTGGTAAATAGAATAGACATTCGTCAGATAGTACAAATGTTAAATAAGCTCAAAAAAACAGTTCATCTTTCCTAAGGAAATACTTTTATGGAATATTTAAAAACCAAACAGCCTTTTTTTCTTTTTATTTGCTTTGCACTGAGATGTGCAACATGTTTGGAGCAGATTTTGCCATATCTGGGAAGGCGGACGTGCAGCGGTGCAGTGACGCATACGCTTTACCATGAGAACGGCAGGCAGTCCCTCCACTGGCAGTTTTTGCCAAACTGCTGTACTGTATTTTCTGAGATGATTGTATAATGAATCACATGAACTTTGGTTTCAGGTAAATAAAACTATCATACATGAAGAGTTTACTCACTGTTCTTCGTGGTGTCATTGGATTCACTTCAGATTTTAGAGAAACTGGACTACCACATTCATGTCAAGTGAGTGTTTAATAATTTTATTATGCACTTTAAAAATATGTACAAAATGCTATAAACATTTATCTTGAAATGGTTAAGTAACACTTTCCAACTTAAGTCATGGTGGGGTTATTTTTTGATAGAAAAGCAGATTCAACATACCTCACGCACCAAAATAAGCATGTACGTTACATGACACATTCTCATGTTAAAATGAAGAGGATACATTTTAAAGAGCAGCAGAAATGTGGTACAGTCACTTTTTCAGACTCTGTTTGCCTGTCAGAGTAACATCATTTCTTAGCCATCACTGCAGCAAACATGCAGGTCACACCTTTAAAATCTATGCCTGTCCCTCCTGTAACACATGAAGGATAACTGCAGCCTTTTTTGGCCTGGACAAAACTTTCCCATCACACCAGTTCAATGTGACAGCTGCTGCAGTCAACACTTCCTGGTACACGTCTTACTTGGGAACAGCTCTCCAGTATGCTGAACAACTCAACCTCAACAAAGGATCCAAAGCAATTCTTTTAATACACTGACACTCACTGTAATACGTATAAATGAAGTTGTACTTTGCACTACCTGGATGTATTTGTTCAAGCCAGCAAAGATGAAACCAACAAGTACTAAAGAAATGGCCAAAGTAGAGATATTTTTCTTTTTTTAAAAAACAAACAAACATAGCAATCAAGATGTTGCACAACGTGTCTTGATTTTCTCTGAGGTTGAGTGTCTGCTGGTCCTGGACAGCTGAACAGACGAGGAAACGAGCCTCAGTCAGCTCCACAGTGAAGTGGCTGACAACGTTGTCAGATGATGGGAAAACAGCATCAGAGGCCACCTAGTCCTCTTTGATGACCCAGACGGTTAAAATCTTCCCACAGGCTGCGGGTCGTTAGAAGATGGAGCTGACTGTGTATCCTTCAGTGTCCGGGGTCACTGCATGCCGAACCACTGTTCCTGATCTGCCCACTGCGCCGCTTCGCTGTCACTGCCCTCCAGATCTCCATCCTCCCCGCTGCCCTCCATGTCGTCGCCGTCCAGCTCTACCGTGGCATCTGTAGGACTCTCCTCCTTCTCCATCTTCTGCATGCCCTCTAGAGACTTCTGGTCATTGGGATCAAGGCTTAGGAAAGAAAAAAGAAAACAATCTCTCTTGTGTTCTGATTGTTACCCACATCACAAAGTGGCTGAAAATATCTGTTCCAGCAGCATCCAAAGATATAATCCAAGATTCATTCAGATTCTAATTTAAGTAAAAGTAAAAAAATCCATCTCTGCTTACCTTAGTGCTATGCTGTACTGATCCATGGCTTCTTGGTAATCATTGATAGCCACAAGGAAATCTCCCAGCATTCTGTGCAGGACGCAGTCACTCTGATTGGCCAGTGCGCATCGGAGCAGAGCGATGCCTTCTTCATGTTTCTGTTCCCGACCTTCACAGAAAAACAGGACACTTTCACTTCCACCTGTCTATCAGTATTTTTTATTCACTCTATTCAGTTAATTTAATGTATTTTCATTTCTTAAAGATCAGTAACAGTTGTACATACTGAGGAGTTCGGCCTTTTTCACCACAGCCTTGGTGTAGTCGGGTCTCTGGGCCAGAGCTTTGTCCAACAGGGTTTTGGCTTTCTCCTGAGTCACAGGATCTTCCAGGCACACTGTGGCAAGGATGGTCAAAGTCTGTGCATTGGCTCCCAAGGTCTTATAAATGTTATTGGCCATCCCCATAGCCTCTCGAATCCCGTTGGATGCCAGGTAACAGTCTATCAGACCTGTGAAGGGACAGTCCCTCAGTCAGAAGCAGAATAGAAATATACAGAGATCATATAAGGATGTCATTAAAAAAGGCAAAAACGTGCCTTCATAGCAGTCGAGCCGGCAGGGTGCCAGGCGCATGGCCTCTCTGAAGTGGATGATGGCTTCTTGAACGCGACCCATGTTCCTCAGTGCCGCCCCCTTCAGCAGGAGCGCCTGTACACTGTTGCTGTTGAGCTGGATGGCCTTAGCTCCCAGGTAGAGTGCTCGGGAGTAACGCTTGCTATAAAAGCTATGACAGCTGAACAACAGAGATCATTCAAAGCGTTAGCAGAAACATTCAAAAGCAAAAACAGATACCCATGTGTTATAGTTCACATAACGCAGGTCTCAAACAGAGGCCTATCAAGGCTGTCCACTCAGACTCACCCAGAGATCACCCAGGGTTCTGCATGCTGGTCTGAAATATTAAACAATCGTCCTCCCAGGACTTCAACATCCTCCAAGTGTCCTTCACGAGCCATCAGGTAACCATAAACATCCATTCCTGCAAACAACATACTGACATTTGACCTGGACAGCACAAAGTCCTGTGATGTTTCTATGTCTTGTTTAAGACGGCTCAGACTAGTGCGAAGCAAATATCCTGAGCTCAGGGTGCACACAATGATCATCAATCAGGTCGAGAAGATGAGACAGTCTTCAGAGCAAAATTAATTTGTGACAGATCAATGAACAACAACAAACCTTTAATGAGATACGGGTCCAGCATCTGGGCTTGTTCAAATTTGAGGATGGCGTTCTTGGTGTCACCTGCTCTGAAGTAGACATCTGCCAGGCTCACCAGGAGGTCCACGTTGTCCCGCAACAGAGACTTCTTCTCAAGAGAGCTGAGACAAAAGGAGGGAGGGATGCAGACATATCAGATAAGACAGGACTGTCCTGTTAAAAAAAAGAAACAGTGACATTCAGTCACCTAATATGAAGCTTCACTGCTCTGCTCACCAAATAGTGTTAATGGCTCTTTGATTGTCTCCTGCATGTATGAAGGCGTACGCTTTGACCCAAACTGAGAGCCAGTCCAGGTTGGGGATACTCTGAATCACATCCATAGTCATGGATGCCACCTCAGCTCCTTTCACTGATAAAGAGAGAAGACCTGAAAGGAAAAAAGTTCACTTATAAAGTGAGCTTCATAAACAGTTCTGTCATGCAGCCTTAAAAGCAGAACCTTTATGAGCATAGGTGTGTGTCACATTCAAGAGACTTAAGCAGGTACAAGTGTCTCAGAAAGTTAAATGTTGTTTGCTGAATGACGCGGTTCCTGTGACCACACATACCAATAATGGCATCCAGCGCGAGGGGACACTGTCTGAGGACTTCTTTGTAGCTTGTCACTGCAGAACGCTCCTGACCAGCTTTCCTGTACAGGTTAGCCAACATCATGTTGATCTGAGATGAGAGAAAACAATAAAATTCATTTTTAATTTTTTCTATTAAGGCTAATGAGCTCAGAAATGTGCAGAGAAAGGAAAAATAAATCATAACACATAAAACTGATAAAAAGGGATTGTTTTGCTTCACATTGTGATCACGATACTATCCGGATTATTCCCCCATTATTATCTGTTTCCATCATCTCAGTGCTCTCAGTGATTATTACCAGTAGTTTTGCCCCTTTGTTAGTTTGTTGTTTGACTCTATATTATTCTGAAAGGTTTATGCAGAGACATCTTAGTGTACAACATGCAGACAGGGGTTTTACTTTTCTCTCCAACCTTCACTTTGGGCACTGGAAAGTTTTGATTATTATAAAAAGGCACACCAGTAATAAAGAAAAGAGCTGATCTCAGAAACTGAGGGCAGCAGAATACCTTTGGAGTCCTTTGTCTGGATGGAATCCCATCGAGCACGGCAATGGCATCTTTATCCAGCTTCAAAATGGTGTAGCATTCGGCTATCTTGTACTTTACCTCGATTTCTGAGGGCAAACTCTGAAAGACAAAATCCACTGTAAGTGTACATTTTTTCTATTGGCATTCTTGCAAACACCTGAATGTGTTTTTTTAAGAACAGGGGTGCATGATAACAACGAGATGAGACAAACTTACAATAAACAAGGTCAATACATGACCACATATTATGAGAAAAATCTTTTAATCTGACATTTGTAGTAACTGATGTGCCAGGTGACAGCTTGTCACTTTCAATATCTACATTTTGTGGTTTTTATACACACACTGTAAAGTAAGTAAGACACTGTAACTAAGATCAAACAAACTTTAAACTCTCTCAAAGTGCAATTTATCAAATCAATCTGCAACTGATCAGACACACAGAGTTGCACTGTGGCTTCAACATTAATAGTTACATAAAAACAAACCTGTGCCTGTATGTTGGAGGCGGCTCCACCAGCAGAAGTTCGAACTTTGGAGGTTTTGCTGAGCACCTTCTTCTGCTGCAAGGCCATACTGTATTTACAGGCTGCATTACGATACTCCTTATCATGAAAGATGGCATCAGCATGGTAAACCAGCAGCTGGTACTTCTGGGCCGGTGAGAACAACTCTCTTAATCACAGACACAAACAATAAAATCATTACAGTCAGACACAACAGAGGCAGAGTGTCTATTTAGTGCACACATGGTGACACAGAGACTTGATTTATCCCACTGAGGATTTCAACACGCAACCAGCTAAACTAATGACCAGTCACTGGAAATCACTGGAAACTACAAAAACAAAGGCAGTGACAGAATCTATTCATCCGGGGGTGAAAATAATAAGAGTTTATACACAATTTATCACAATACATAATCATAGTATACAGCCTGCACAGTCCACTGTGTTCTGTCACAACAGCTTTATCACTGATGATTGTAAAACGATCACAATGTAATATTAAGAAGCATTTGACCACTAATGTATGTTTATAATGTGTGTCCTGTAATTTGCTCGCTGATCGGATAAACACACAATAATATTAGTTAGCTAACAGCTAACCTTTAACATATGGCTATTTCTTGGACATGAACGACCACATACATTAAATCAGACTTTTGCTATTAGCTTCCCTACTTTAGCTGGGTGTTTTGTGGTAATCTTTTATGAATTTAGAAGCCCAACATGCTTTTTGGTGACAGTCATTAATGTTATCTTTGGGTTTTAACTGTCATTAGCTGACAACAAAACCCACTGCTGCAGGAAGTACACGGACCCCGCTCCGACATTACTTACGGGTTGTTGTTACTCATCGTCAGCAGCAAACTGCTCAGTATCCGGACATTAGAGTGGAGGCCAGCGGCGGCCATGTCCCGAACATGATCGATTACATTCATTTTAGATTAACCTGCCGGTTTGATTTAGGTTTCCGTCTCAAGTTAAAAGTTTGGGTTTGTAAACAGCTAACGTTAGCTTCTGTTGTATTAAATATGGCGCCGAACTGCCTCCCTTCCGCATACTGCTGCGTTCAGGTGCTCTGCACAAGTTCGGGACGTCAATCTATCTGGTCGTCAATACAACATATTCGGGAAATCTGCGACTATGGTGGACGAAATAATTTTTTAAATCAAATTAAACATGCCTTAGTACTAAAAATGCAGAGTCAAAACAATGGTTTGAAATTAGGTAAAACGTTTTAATAAGCCTCTGAAATAGAGGTATTTAGGCGTAGATACAATATTTCCGATAGTTTTGAACTACACCTGGGGACTTGCTGCTGCAGTATTTTTTATTTTGTAAAATAAGAATACTTCATTTATTTTTTCAGACTTATCTAACCTCTTAACACCTATGCTAAATAACATTCTCACAGTAGCTTCTTGTATTAAAAAGAGAAATTACATAAATAGAATTTACTTTACCCACAATTACTACCTACTTCTTTTCATTAGGTTTAGTCACAGTCCTTTTCATCTATACATTAGTATTCACATAATTCAGTAACACAGAGGTGAAAATCACACCTGCTCTTTATGTTTCAGACATATTTGTTCTTTTTAAATTGCTTCACCTCACAGATTGACTGAAGACTTGATGTCCTACGTTATTATATAAATCACCAGAAACACAAATGCTTTCACATGAGGACAGGGGTATAACCAAGCTTATATGAAGATATTAGGAGATTACATTACTTTAAAGTTAAAATACATTTCATTCAGTAGATGTCTGTGTGAAATTTCTGTCTATGACAAAGTTTATAATAAATTTGATCATTTGATTTCCTATAAAGTTCAGAGTAGTTTAATGTGATGATCCAACATACTGATCAGTTTCATCACTTTATTTTGTATTTTTCTGAATAAAATATTTTTGTTACAACCACCCATTTAGTTATTCCTTGAGTAGGGGTATATGAAATATTACAGCCCTTTAGAGAAACAGCTGGAAATACAAGTCTGACAGACAGAAATCATTGTGCTACTTAATGACATCATCTTGTTTCTCTGTTTCTTAAAACAAATCCATGTGTGTGCAATGATGAACTGCCCACTAACAGCATAATAAACATCACAATTAATGATACAAGAATGCATTACTAAAAGACAGCTTTTTGACTATTCTACACACTCATACAACAGGACGTGGGAAAACTGGTTTATTTACTTTACTGTGTAAATAAAATGATGAGACAGACAGAAGTCTACGTTGCTATTAGCAGGTGTGACATCCAAAGACTACAGCTGACATAAAATGCTGCTGTCAGGCTTTTTATCTCATACTAAGAGAAGTAATCACATCACACCAGTTCTTGCTGCCCTTTGCTGGTTACCTGTGAGTTTTAGAGTCTCTTTTAAGATGTCACTGCTTGTTTTTAAAACCTTAAATTGTCAGGCCTCTGTGTATTTCTGTGACCTGTTAATCTGGTAACATGAGTTGAGATCCTCTGGCAGGGCCCGACTAATGGTTCCAAAATCTGAACTTGTCTCTGCAGGTGATCGGGCTTCTGCTGCCCACACCTGTCGAACTTTGACCTCTCTCCTTAAAAACAATGGTATTTATTGTAACTATTTGAACTAGTAAAACTAATTTATCTTTTCTTATCAACCATAAAATATGGAGACAAGACTGGTATCTGCTGATTTCTCAAGGATCATTGCCCAGAACATAGACAGAGAGACACGCACACACACACACACACACACTCACACGCAGACACACAGACACTCACAAACACACACACATAGACACAATCAGACACATGCATACACACAAACACAAGCACACACAGACTCAGTGAACTGTAGACGCGCATGCGCAGTGGCGCCTCCAGCAGCTGAAGCTTGTGTCAAAACACAGAGGAAATCAGCGGCGCAACATCTCACCTCGACTTCAGCCCCAGCTCTATTTTTCACCAAGTATTTGTCGACTCAAAGTGTTTTTTCATTCACGTCCGCGTACAATGACCGAACAATCAGCATTACTTCTTCGAAAACAACTAGCAGGTAATACTAAAAGAAAACTGTAAGCAGATAAAGCCGATCTAACAGCTCCCCGCCGAGCAGCTAACGTTAGCTCTTTCTGTAGCTACCCACTGCTATGTTTACGCCATAGGAGAGAGCACAGAAAGCTAGCCAGCCAGCATAATGGGCTCCTTTATCACTGCAGATCAGCGTGTGGCTAAGCTGCTTTGCTCAGCTGACCTCTGGTGGAAATAAAGATCCATATTTCAGAGTAAACGCGGCTTTATTAACATTATTTGTCGGAGGCAGCAGGCGCGCTAGCGGGTTAGCAAGTTCGACATTAGTTAGCAGACGGAACAAAGGAATAATCAATCCAGGGACTCATCTGCTCTCACGACTTTAGCTGTGGGGATGATAGCTTCACAAAGCCCCAGCCTCTCATACACCAATATGACACTACATCAGCAGAGACCCGATTAAAATCACAATCCCCCCGCAGAGATATAATCGATAATATCAAAGGTTTGCGCTCAGACTGAGCTCTGGTTAGTCAGCAGCTCTCAGCCAGGACTCAGGACGTGAAACTCTTATTGTTCTCGTGTTGGCTTGTTTTAAGAGCATCAGCTGTGAGATCACTGCTGGTGGCTCTGTCTTTGATTTGTTTTTAATTCATTGATGTCAGAAACATGGAGACAGCGCTGATGTTTGATCCTCAGCTGACTGACAGTCCGGCTCCCTGTCATACTTGAATCAATGAGTCATTTTATAAACTGATGTCTGTATTTGATATATCATCTTTTTGACAAGCCATGTTTGCTGCAGACAGCTATTAAAAAATATATAATTAACGTTATTGGTATGAATATTATGCAGATCTTCCATTTATGTTTGTGGTTCTGTTGTAGGTGTGTGGTCTGTAATATAGAATAATTGTTTACAATTGTTTACAATATGTGTAGTGTTAATATCATGGTGGGCAGGAAGAGACAGCCAGCGTTCATTTTACTCAACTGCAAAAGTCAAATGAGGTCAGCAAACTGTCACGCAGCCCTTAAGATTAGGGAAAGACTGAGCTATCACACAGTATAATGAGAGGCGATGTATACACGTATTATTTTAGCGTTTGTCCCCAGCTGTAGTCAGTGACCTACTTTGATAAAGTCCGGCTAACTGTGATAATGTACCGTCGCTCTCCATAAGTTGAGTTGAGATCTCTGTCTCAAATGACAGTAGCTGTCCTCCATCCACTGATTGATTAAACAAAAAGTAGAAAGAAAGTAGACATCATCCTATTTTATGACTGATTTAGCAAGCTGTACAATATGCTAATTTTGGTCTCCCTATGCGTGGGGATGTGAATCATTGTCTTCACTGTGGTCCATTCATTTCAGTTCTTCGACTTGGTGAATCAGTTCAGCAGTGATTATTATTTTTGGAAACCACAATTTGTTTCAGTGGAGAATGAAGCTGCGTTAAGATCATCAGTGAAATTGTAGACTGTATTTATATTTTTAAACATTTGTAAATGGAGATGCAAAAATTATTGTTTACTTGACTAAATATTCACATATGATACCAAACAGTAAAAACTGAATATGTCATATACTGATTGAACAAAAGTTATATGAGAGGAATGCTTTGAGCAAATTAGTGCATTTCAAAGCTTGTTTTGTGGTACCTGATGTACACGGCCAGTTTTAAGAGAAATGTTGAGGGTTCCCATATCTGAGTCAGAAAATTGAAACAAGGGCTCAGGAGATTAAATCAACACAACTGATGCTTTTTGAGAATGATAGTGTTAATTAAAGGAGCTACATATTCATTGTGGTTAGTAGCTCCTAATCTGCTTTGTATCATTAAGTTGTTGTGAATGCAAACTCACCATTTCCTGCAGCCGCCTCACAGTACAATTTGTATCAGCAGAAGTTAACAAAAGGAAAAAAAATACATGTCTATCTTGGATTACCTGTTACTGGCTTTAATGGGATATTATGTGTGATCGTGTGCTCATTAAATTATTATCTATCACCACTTAAATCACTGTGCCTCCTATTGCTGTCCTTTGCAAAGGATTTTAACAAGCAACCTTGACTGTTGACTTCTTTAAAATGTACCCAGTAATTTTTACTTGATGTCACTTTTAAGTTTGTTGCTATAGTTATGTTTTATTTCCAGTTCATTGTATTAAAATATATCTTATGCTCTTGTTTCCAGAGCTCAACAAGAACCCTGTGGAGGGCTTTTCGGCTGGTCTGATAGATGACGATGACATATATAAATGGGAAGTTGTGATAATTGGCCCACAAGATACCCTTTTGTAAGTGAGAACATGTCTGGTTGAAAAATGTATACATGACTGTTTGAATGGATCATTCCTCACTAATCCTTACCCTGCTCTTCATATTGCAGTGAAGGAGGGTTTTTCAAAGCATACCTAACCTTTCCCTACGACTATCCACTACGGCCTCCGAAGATGAAGTTCATCACTGAGATCTGGCACCCGAATGGTAAACACATTAATCAGACTCCCAGAGGTTTACTACCTTTTGGTTTTCATTGCTGTCACTTGGTTTGGGCAAATAAATTAGTTTTTTTTACTACATCATAGGATTTATGATTATTTTAAAGTTTTTTTGTCTGTGATTCCTCAGGAAAGTTATCCAGAATTTTAGTTGAATGGTAATGAAGGCTGTCATATTTTATTTTTTTGTCAAATCCATGCTCCCATTCTCCACAGTTGCAAAGAACGGGGATGTTTGCATCTCAATTCTACACGAGCCTGGAGAGGATAAGTTTGGTTATGAAAAGCCTGAGGAGCGCTGGCTTCCGATCCACACAGTAGAGACAATCATGATTAGTGTTATCTCCATGCTGGCAGATCCCAACAGCGACTCACCGGCTAATGTTGATGCTGCGGTGAGTTACAGTACTTATCCCGTTCCCCTGGCATCAGAAATCCTCCGTTTCATCCCCGTTATCAGGCCAGTTCAAATAAATGGGTGGGTTTGTAATTAAACGAATTTGATGTTGCTTTCACAGAAAGAGTGGAGGGAGGACCCCAACGGTGAATTCAAGAGGAAGGTGGCTCGCTGTGTAAGAAAAAGTCAAGAGATGGCATTTGATTAGGAGTCAATTTTAAATTCCAGGGTGAGTATATTGAATTCTTTAACCTGGGTTATAGTGACACTCTTTGCTTCTGCTCAGCATTATAATGTCCCCATGTTCTTCTGTTTCAGTTAAAGGAAATGCCTTCAGAGGGAAAATTTCAGCAAAAGGCTTTTGCACCCCTTGTTTTGCCAGTCAAAGGAATTGGTTGGCTTCAACCACGTTTCTGTGAACGGTTGTCATTTTCCGCAAGATGAGCCAATTTGAGAACCCTACCAGCGAAATTAACCTGTTTCCTACCTGGAATTGTATATTTAATGTTATTTATTTTGAGAAATTAATGATGTAAGATATGTCACTACTGTAAATTAACTTGCTTTTTTATCTGCTGCTGAACAGTTTCTACTTTATACCAGGTTTCTTATGCAATTTAGTGGTCAAGATTGTGTAAAACAAAACAAAAACCCGTTACCATTAGGTCATCACTTGTCCTCCCTACTGAACACTTACCACCGGATTAATGTCGGCCCAACAAATCTGTGTCAATAGATGTGATTATTTTCAACACTGTCATTGAATCACTGTTGCCTTTCGTTGGCTTCACCTCCTCACCTGCTTGTTGTCTCAAGGGTCAGGTTGAGAACTTTTAGAGGGACTTACAAAGAGTTTATTTTTCTGAGAAATGACCTCCTGTTAGCATATTCTCCTTAAGCCAGTGTATGTCTAAGGGGTATAAAACCACGACTCTCAAACCTGCATGATCCCCCCTCAAACAGCTCTGTTATGTATTGTTGCTACCTGTAGACGTAAATGGAATGCTTTACTCAGTGATTTGAGAGTTATCGTTTTATATCGCATCAGCTCGCACAAGCATAGCTAACAGTAACAAAAAGGTCTGTGCCAGCTTCTCAGGAGCAAACTTTATATGTTAGGGTTTTGGTTAGCAATCAGTAAGATAAACCTCTAAAATATTCCTGAGCCCTTCACTTAACACGATTACAAGCTAACTATGAATTATCACTTAGTCTAATGTCTTTTCACAGCGTGTCTATAAATCATAGACAACCAAATACAGTCTGTGAAAATAGCCTAAGCTGTGATTATTCCGCGTGCGTACCTCCATTTGATGGGATGACAAATTTGACAAGGATTATGGTTGTTTGAACTCCTAATCTGTTAACGTGGGGAATTTTAGGGGCTCCATAGTAGAATTAGACTAGTACTTACTTTCTTTGTTGTGGCACATTTGGCTTTTGATCAGTGTATGGGTAAAAAATGATGATGTGCAAGTCACATTCACTTGTGGGTTTAGACTCAGAACTTGAATTCAACATCTTACGTTCTAACTGGGGCATACTTCGATAAAATGTGTCACCTTTTACTTAATCACTGAATTTGGGTTATAATTCTTGATAGAGACTTGAAGTTAACTCACCACTTAGTAAAGTACACACGAGTGTTCTGATGGGAAATGAACACAATCCTGCATCTAGATTTTCTTTTTGAAAGAGTACAGAGTCGTGTTTGGGTGGAGTCTGGAAACCATTGGCTTTTCACTTCTCATCAATGGTGTTGCTGACTATTAAGCCATGTTGACATCAATTTTACATTGTGTTATACATGATTGATCTGTGACTGACATTGAAAAACACAGCTAACCATCTTTTGGCGCATGCAATCAGGTTGGAGGGAGCTGGGTATGTTTAAAATATGATACCATTGTTAGTACATTCTGGGTGAATGTGATGTGTACAGTTAGTAGATTTCTGTAGACTTGATGATCACATAACTGCTGTTGACATTACCTTTTTAAGTCAGAATTTTCTAACCTACCATGACCTCCTCTGACCGGTGTTCACTGTATTTGCACAGATTCGGTGCGTTTGAAATGTCATTAAGCAATACGCTCTGAAAATGGTGTGTCCAGGTAATCCACCCTAACGCCATTATTTGTTTTTGGGGTTGTTTTTTTTTTTTTTTTCCCATTTTGTGTCGATGCAATGTATATTGGACATGATGCTCAATAAAGTGTGTAAACAGAGTGGTTTGTAATTTTGTTTGTGTTTTACATTTTAGATGAGAACACACTCCGGGTTCAAGTATATTAGACCTCTGCTCTGTAATTGGAGCCCTGGGAATAGTGTCAGATTTCAGGGCTGGTTTCATTTCAAGCTAATAGGCTCTGCTGGCTGCAACACAGACGGGACTGATAAAGATTCTAGCAGCATCTCTGACATATCAACAGGAAATATTGGGACTGTAAATAACGATGAGAAAGCGGGTCACGTTTGTTGAGCAGCAGAAAAAAGAAAACTTGCTAAAACCTGGAAGTGGGCACATCTTAATGAGGTAAGCACAGTGTGAGAGTTTAGGGAACTAAATTGGTGAATGTAGACAGTGGATTTATTTCCTTTCTTAATGCGAGATTCTTGATTTATTTGAATTTTTTAAGGTCTGCAGAATGTAATCCAAGACACACAGATGGTGAGTTGAATATTCCTGAATTACTAAATAGATTTGTAAACATTTTTTGCTGGTGTTGGCTTTCAAACAGATGATTAAACTAAACCTGGAAGTCTGAGTAATGGCCACCTTTGTATTACTAGAGGTGGAAGTCATATTCAGATGTATTCTGCACATTAGTTAAGCAAAAGTACCTTAATTGACTTCAAAATGATGACTCTTTAGGTTGTTGTGTATATTGTATTATATGAAATGACAGATATTAACATTTAACATTCCACTATTGTAGCTGCTCAAGGTGGAGATAAGTACTTTATATTCTACTGGGCTAAATAACAAACCATATTTTGGAAGCTTATTCGCCATCTATGTAAAATACACAGAAAGGTAACTTGTAAGTAGAGTTCAGTAATGTGCGCTGTGATACGCTGGAATTGAAATCATTGAGTGTCATGCTTCAAATGTGCTGCTTAAAAAACACCACACGTTATGTTAACTGGCAGAAAAAGACAGACTTTGCTTTGTTACATGTGGCCTTCGGCAGGCTTTGAATTACTCCCTAATCAGCAAGTGAGGGAGCTGTACAGAGGATCACACTCGTCTGCAGGGGGCCAGCACATGAAGGCTATACACATTCCTAAATCTCTGATGTCTGCGCCCTTCTTACAGGTGACCACACAGAGCTGCAGCACACGCTCATCTCCTTTTTGGTATTTTAACTGTCAGCTGCTTTAAAATGCTTGGAATCAGATGATTATAATTTATAAAACAAGACTACTGTAATCATCAGTTCTTGTTTCTTTCCCAGCATCCGGCCCTTACAGCTGGACAAAGACGCTACCTGTGCAGCATAGCAAACGTTTACAGTACAGAGCACATGAGGCAGCAGATGAAGCAGCACTATCTCCGTGTTCTGCATGCATGCGTCCAATCAGGTGTGTGTCTAAATGTCTCTAACGTGAGCTCTGACCGTGACCATCCATCTCACTTTGTGTTTTTTTTCTCTCAGGTCAGAATCCCACCTGCAGAAGGAGATATGGGGATCATCAGCATAGAGAAAATAGTACCATGACCAATGATGCAGAGAAGGATGTGATGAGGGTAAAGCCAAAGGGGCAGAGGAAAAGCAGCAGCACAGCAAAGTCTGATGTCGTACTTCCAAAAATAGTCAACAGATGATGGATTTAACACATGACTTTGCGGTTTTGAAGTGACCTTATAGTGAGCACAAATGTCAAACTTTGGATCAAGACCTTTCTTTTCTGATATGTCATAAAAAGTCTCATATGTTAAGTTGTCATAGAGTGTAACGTGCTCTTATTAAAAAAACAAAGATTATGTCAGATATTCTGTTGTGACCGAATTTTAGCAGATAGAATTTTTATATATTCTTTATCACATAAC
>JBAJHX010000076.1:3568434-3589094 GCA_037176925.1 Amniataba percoides | reverse complement strand
AGCAGCTCGGACACGATGGTGATGATCCTGCTGGACTCCCGAACCAGCTGAGTCGGAGACATCTGCAGGACAACAGACATTGATCAACACCTCATTCTACAACTTGGACAGCATTATTTCACTTTGATGAGTTTAAGAGTTTTATGAGGACCTGTTGATTGTGAAAGTTCGGCTCCATCAGGTCCTGATGCAGACCTGATCCTGTTGTACTCACCGGCTCCATCATCCGGTCCTGGACAATCTGCCACTCTCTGTCCTGCAGGCCGCTGATGAAGGAGGAGAGGACGGCAGAGCTGCGGTCCTCCTCCTGGTCTCTCAGCACCTCCTCCTGCAGGAAGTTCACAGTTCTTTTCAGAGTATTTGAACTCTGTAGTACTGTGGACAAATGTAACATGTTTCACATTTACATTCATCACATTTAGAAGAAACACATCTGTGTGTGTTCATTAATACAACTGATCCACTTTCACTAATCAGGATTGTTCTGTTCAATGTAATGTAGGAGAGACAGGAACAGCACTTTGGCAGGTCAACACCTCACAGTAATCACATTACTGCAGTATTTTCTGTTAATGTTACTAAAGAGTCTGTGGTAGATTTGATTATTATAATTAAAAGTTCAAGATCTTGATCTTTATCTGAGTGGCACTGGAGGGGCCTGAGGTCAGAGACCTTTTCAACTTTGTCACTGTAATTCTTTACCATCAACTTGAACGTCTAGGTATTAATGACAGATTTTCCGTGGAGAAGAGAAAAAAGAAACCTTGCACTGAAGAAATGAGCATGGCATTCTGATAAAGACTCATATAAAGAAAAGCAAAGTTTGAGGAGCTTCTCTCTGTTACAGAACACACAAACAATCAGAAGACTTGGTATTGTGACCACCAGTTTGAAGCTCCTTACAAACCAGTTAACTTTAATGCTGATGCGTCAGGAAAATATTAAGAAAACCAGCAACACTGTCGTGTTTCCGCCTGTTGTTTCTGTCAGTGTTTTTACACTTATTTTTTATCTTATCGTCAAACATGATTTTGTTCATTGATGTTTGACTTGAGTTGTTTTTCCTTTCACTGAGATTTGTTGTCATTTTCTCATATTTGTTTTGTTTTGTTACTTGTGCAGATTAAGAAAGAAAGAAAGTTTATTTGTTCAGAACATCTGTTGAGTATTTGTAAAATGGAGGAAACGATTTCAGATTTGTTTCCTACAAACATTTAACTAGTTCTATATCATGTGCTGCCTGTTTCACTTGTCCTGTTCATGGCAAAGCATCATATGGCTGCACAGAAAACACACAAAACAGCTCCTGTGTCACACTGAAGAGGAGCGAACTGCGCATGTGCAACTCTAACTCTACAGTATCTAACCCAACTCATAACACGAGCCAACGGACGAAAACTCCCCCAGGCTGTAAACATGTCGGTAACTTTAGACAACATTTTAGCAAATTCTAAATGTGACTGAATAACAAAGCAATATTATATTATATTATATTATATTATATTATATTATATTATATTATATTATATTATATTATATTATTGATTGACAAAAAGTGTGAATGCTGCTGAATCAACAGTGATTGTTTTTAGCCTTATTTAATGAATCCTTAGCGCCCTCTATGGGCCAGTCGCCACAGCACAGATAAACCATCAGCCTTTTAACCACATAAACGCTGTCCCTTTCAGATAAAGAAATAAAGAGCTTACACTAACTAAGTCTCATGGGGACATTTCTCTGTTGTGGTGTATAAAATAATGCAATCTCACATGTCATCATGGAGGACGTCTCCTCGTCACGGAGAGTCTGCGCGTCTGAGCGCGTGAACGTTCATCACTGTGGACCATCATCAGGTGCGCGCGCTGTCAGCTCGCGCTCCGTCCCCATCATTGACCATGAACTGTGTCCTTGAAAGAAACGGAGTCAAAGGTACAAAATAAGACTCAAGTGAAGTATGAAAGCCTTACGTAAGCTGTTATATGAAGTTGAAGCCGCTCAGGTGAGGTTTATAAAACTTTTATGATAAAAGACTAGCTCGGCTAATGTAGCTTAACCTAGCTTATCATTTATATAAGCTAATTTAGCTTATTAGCTAACCAATATTTTAATGACATTATACATTTTTAGGGAGACCTCGCCTGAAATGGACCCACTTTATAATGGAAGAAAAAGCTTGGTCACTTGGGGTTTCAAACATTAGTCTGTTGCTGACCTTGGTCTGACCTTGCTGTGTTGCAGCATTTGGAAAGGCCATTCACGCCCTGGCACGGATTGGAGATGAGCTGTGGTTGGACCCAATGTTCAAAGGGGTGAGCAGCACCAGCTAAAACTAAAGGAAAACTGTGTGTAATTTAGTTTTCACATACTCCTGAGCTGACCAAGGGAAGTGAGGACCCCTGTGTGTGTGTTCAAAGTGTTTGGCCTCCAGCAGCGCCTTGTCTGAATCTCTCGCTCTCTGTGTTTGTCTTACAGCTGGCTCTGAGGTCAGTCAACTCTGCTCATTCTGCATATGCCTGCTTCCTCTTCTCGCCACTATTCTTCCAGCACTACAGCCTGCTGGGTTCGTCTGTGTCGGTGCCGGGCAATGAAACAGTCAAATGCAAACTGGTCATGAAGGTACATCGGTCACGTTAGTCATCAATCTAAGTCACATCACACATCACTGCACAGGACCAATACGCCACTCCAGATCAGGAGACAGTAGATAAAACCATGATTAAACCGTAAGACAAACGTGACATGATAAGACTTAATGATTAAAATGTTTAAAGCCTCTGATGTTTAAACTGTGATGTTTGTTTGTGTTCAAGTCTGTTCTCCCTCTCTTTCGCTGTTTGACTTCCATTGAGCGAAATGTGGAACGATGCCAGATATCAATCAGCACTCCCAGTGACCGAGTGACGATCCAGTTTTTCTGCAGGCATGGTAGGAAAGATTGCTTTTTCTGTTATAAGCTAACTGGAAAGGAAAGACTCAGATACCCAACCTACCTACCTATCCAACCTATTTTAGTATAAAGAAATACATTTTTCCTAATTTTCTAAACACTCTGAACCATTTTCTTTGACCATGTTCAAAATGACCTCAATGACCACTGTGCTGCAGACACTGTGTTGCAGATTGTCAGCACTTGGTGGCAGTGTGCTCCAGATTTCCTGTCTACTCTTCTGATAGGGATCACTAAAACCCACAACCTACGCTTCCAGGAAAGTGAAGCTCTGCAGGCAGTGTTTGCCTCACAACTGTGTCCCAATGTGCTGAGGGCTCCTGCCAGGTTAGCAGCTCACTTCTTTGTTATCAAATTAGAACCTCAACTTTTTATTCCACTCCCAGCAAATAAAACTTCAGAAGCACATTTTTTATGATCGAGTAGGAGCCCCTTTTATGCAAACAAAATCTTAGTTCTCTTAAGGCTTGGAAATCCATCTTTAGCCTCCTCTTTTCATGACAAGTGGATTTATTTTTGTGAAAATTATGAGGTGTGTGGTAACTGCAAACTGGATTCAATAGTCTGCTCTGTTTAATGGAGAGAAATATTGTAAAGACCCATTTGGTCTTTACAATATTTTGTAGTTTCAGCTGACTCCGGGCAGCAGTCAGATGAATCCCCTAAAACACACCCGCAACTTCAGTTCAGAGCAATTCTCTTTAATCAACTGGTTTGACAAGGACATAAACATTATCACCCAAAGTTTATAGCCTGGCAGCTGTAAGGATCTCAATGCTGAGGTTGGGCCTGTGCAGGTTTGCATTTATTTTGCTCTTCCTCTGCAGGCTTCTTGGTGATATGGTGATGCATTTCCCAGTTTCCCAGGAAGAAATCACTCTGTCCATGACTCCTCTGAGAGTCAGTCTGAGGAATTACTACGAAGGGGGAAATGGTGAGCTTAATGTTACAGTGTGATGTGACCCTGGCCCAGGATAATATTGTGAATGACAGATATCACAAACAGTTCTTGTTGCACCAGCTTCAATGCTGACATTTGATAACCTTCAGCCACATAAAAACAAACACTCAAAATGTGGGGCTGATGGTATTTGTCTTGGATGTGCTTCTGTCACAGATCGCATGCAGGTGATGTACAGCGAGATGTCCTTACACCCAGACGAGTTTGACTACTTTCAGATCGGCGAGGACTCCGACATAACCTTCTGTCTGAAGGAGCTTAGGGTAACGGGGTTATTTTTGGAGGCTCCGTTTATCGTGTCACATGAGAATATTATGTGTGCTTTGAGTGTGTATGCAGAGGGTAATGAGTGTGTGTGACTTGCTCACTAGGAGAATTTCATGTCCAAGAGTTCATATTTCTGGTCTCGTAGTCTGGCTACTCAAGTATCCCAAATCCCCTGTACACGGCTCTCTGTATCGTTTCCATGTGAATTTTCCCCTCAGTGCCGTGACTCATCTTTATAGCAGAGATAATGTGACGCTTTGTATTCCACTTCATAGAAAAAGTAGTTAAAGTTATGAGTTGCAGAAATAATAAGCTACTCATTGCGTGGTTCATTATGCAGAGTGTAACTTCCAAGCCAAGCATGAATGTGTTTGTATTTAAGGGTTGGCTGATCTGAGGTTTATCTTAAACTATTTTGTGTTCCAGCAAAACAATTGGATCTTTGAGAACTGTAATGTAATTTCCAGAATAGCGTGCTCAGTAATCCGGAGTGGTGTTACAGTGCCTAAATGAACACCCCAAATTAAATCGCTTTCTTCTGTTGGGGCTTAGAGAGCACAGCAGAAGAAACTTGGTTGGCCATTTGGAAATCTGGATGAACAATCCTTGTTTTAGTCCTGTTAATGAGACTTGACCTGCATTAACGCCCACAACTCTTGTCCCTAATGTCTTGGAATGTTTCACGCACACCCTGCTGTGAAGCTCCTCATTAGCCAGTCTAGTCTTCTTGTTCCTGTCGGTTTTGGAAAATCGGGTTTGGATGGATTAGAAGCCAGGATTTAAGTTTTAGTCAGCCTCAATTTGTTCAAGCATTGATATCTTTCTTCAGCCTGATCATTGTCAACACGCTGTGAGGCCACACTCAAAATGATTATCAATTAACATTTCTTTATTTGTGGCACACAGTATCAGTTTTTATCAGTGAATTGCTGCTGTTTTTCCAGGGTTTACTATCTTTTGCAGAGTCACATTGCCTCCCGGTCTCGGTCCACTTTGGGGCTGCAGGAAAGTAAGTCTCTTTGCCACCGTGATCAGCTTGAGAAGAATTTGTGTCTCAAGTTGCACGGACCAACGTCAGTCTGTGTGGTGCTTTTCTACGACCACTTTGTAATTGACACCAGACAACCTCAAAATTCAGTAAACTATTTTGTGGCTGGCCACTGAGACTTATTATATCACCAGCCACTTAAACAAATGACCAGCCCTGGTGAGTTTTGCTGTTGGCTGGTAAAACAGTGGAAGATGCAAGTGAATTAAAAAAAAAAAGTTTTATGTAATTAGATTAGTGTGTTTCAGCAATCTCTCAAGGTGTCATTGATGTTTGCAGGCCAGTGTGTTTCTCTGTGGAGGACAGTATCCTGGAGGGCACTGTGGTGCTGGCCACTCTGGTCGGCTCTGAAAGCAGAGGCCCCTCTCAGCCTGCAGAGACCACACCAAGGTAAAATACACTGTACTGGCTCCAGTCATGCACTAATCTCGTGTGCAGTAACTGGGACCTGTTTTACCCTCAGCACATTTACAAAGACAAAGGTAAGCTTTATTTCACTTTTATTCTGACCCGGGAGCTCAAGTCTTTGTAGACCCAGTTTCTCACATGTACTGTGGTGCCGTATTGGAAAGCATAATTAAATCTTCCCACAGGGCTCTACCTGAGCTTCTCTTCTGGCACTCACTCAAGGCAGTTTGCCCTCATTGGTTGTTTTTAACTTCTTAAGAGGGCATAGTGTTACAGCGGCCAGCCTTGTGTCTGTAACAGAGATAAATAGGGCAAGTCCAGGACATGTGGGGCGAGGTTAGCCTGTCAGTGTGGCAGTCTGTAATCCCCTCATCTCCTCTATGCTAGCCCGCCTGGCTGCACTGCCACTGTCACTGCCCTGCTCTGCTAACACTCTGTTGTGCTGTGCTTTGGGCTCGACCTTGTCGGACCAGTCCCAGCTGTACTGTTAAACATCTGGGTCATTTGTAGTTGTGGGCTTGCCTGCGTGCACCGCCGGCAGTCAGTGGAGACATGTCTGACCTGGTGAGCAGGCAGTCCCTCAGCAGCAGTCCCCACTGTATTTCATGTTTGTTATTAGTGGTATGCTCAAAAGAAAACTTCAGAGCCTGCTGAACAGCTTGCTCCTGCAGTGTTCCTCTTTACACTTCTGGTGTGCACTGATGACGTACAGTGTGGTTGCATGCACAGGGTTGTTTTGTTGTCTGCTCACACTGCACTCAAGTCCACTTTCGGTATCAGTTGATACAGAGTTTGTAGCTGACAGCTTGTTGATAACAATGTCAGGTTTATTATCCTCTTAATTTCTTATTGCCAGAATATAACTTTAAACATTAAACCTTGATTGCGACTATATAATTTAGACATCATACGCAAATTCTGGTGCCCTTAGTATAATGTGAAGTGGTGAAAAAAAGGTTTTATTACCAAATGATGTCAAAGACAAAATGTTCTAAGTAAATATATGAATATATATGTAATGTATTTTAAGTCCCACACAAATGTTGTGTATCATATCAAATGGTCTAAAAAGATGCCTTATTTTTCAGCCTTGTGGTTGTCAGGGCTTTCTCTCTGGCCTTTGTATCCTCCTCTCCCTTTTCTTGCCTATAACACTATCTCCTCTCCTTCCATCAGACTTGCCAGTATAACCAACACCTCCTCAGTAATAATCCACATGCATTTCTCTGAGACATACTGTGACTTCCCTGTGTTGTCTGCATGGGAGCAATTGTTAGTTTGGTGCTGTTGAACATGGCACTGTACCCTGCAATTACACTGCACACTGTATCATGACTATCTGTGGTGGCTCAGGAACTGATCATTAGCTATGGATGAGCAAAGAGTCGGCACCAGCCTGCTGCAGAGATGAGTGTGTGCTGTGTGTGTTTCCAGGTGTGCAGATGCTGCTGTTCCACCTGTGGGTTCATGTGAGGCAGGCAGCGATAGACCTCAAGATATTCCTGCTGCGACGGAGCTGATAGCGTCGAGCCAAGGCAGCCCTATAATCGACTCACCTGCTCTGATGCAGCTTCTGCCTCAGATTGATCACCCTGAGGGACCCAGTGAACCCAATGAGGCCTACAGCAGTGCCCCCGTCACTCCTGCTTCCTCCACGGTAACAAGAGCTTCCTGTTGGTTTTGAATTTTTGCAAGGAGCTCTGTGAGGCCTCTGCTTTTCCCCTGAGGCTTGCAGGCTTTACCGTGTTGACAGGGTGGGTGGCATTGTGAGGTGCCAAAGTGCTTCAAGTGTTTTACTTTGACCTCCACTGGAAGTATGCCCAGAGTGCCATAATGCCTCTCCATATGAGGCAGGACTGAGGAGGACGATCAAGGTGACACTGGGCGTGAGAGATGGGAAGTCTGTGCTCTCTGTCACTGTGATGAATCTAACCTTGTTGTTGGATCACAGTCAAACCCAAATCTTTTTTCTTTTCTCAGACTAGTGCCCTGTGTTAGAACTTTTCTGCACCTTGTATTCTTCTGTATTGAATGTTTTAAATTGGGAACTTAGAATTTCATCCACTGCTCAAGAGGTGGATATTATCTTTCCAGAGTATACCTGATGCAGCAGTCATATTTTCATTTATTGCATTTAGGATTTAATTCAAAACACATTTAGCTTTTTTCTTCAGCGAAACCAAATCTATAAATAATACTAATACTAATAAGTAGAATAAAAAGGTGACTTATTTTTAAAGCACTAAAATAAGAACAATAAGAATATTGTTCACTAACTTGTTGTTTGTTGTCTGCTTTCCCCTGTAGATCTGCTCCCTCCTGTTCAGGGCCTTATCTTCAGAGCAGGATGCTGATAGTCATGTTCTCGGGCTGCCTGTTCTGGCATGTTACAGTGACGGAGAAGAGAATGTGGAGGAAGACTGTCCAAGAAGCCCGTTACTCTGAGAACAGAGCTGTTACACACCACTCATTTCTCACAATGACGTTCTGTGATGCTGCCAAAGTGAGACTCTGACATTTAAAGGTAGTCAGAATGAGGAATTTCTATTTAATGTGCAAGTTGTTTTACGTAGTTTTTAAGCATGTTCATAGCTTAGATGTGGTATGGCATATTTTCAGTGTTGCCAGAAGTGTTCTGTTAAAATCCAGTATGTTTTTATTATAATTATTTATCAAAGAATGTATCAGATAACTTGTTCTTCATATTTAATTTGTCCTAACATGCACATTGTATTTTTATAATTATTTATCAAAGAATATGTCAAAGAACTTGTTCTCCATATTCGATTTGTCCTAATCTGTGTGAAAACATTACTTCAGCTTGAGAGTGCCACACCTGTCTGTTGAACATAACTAGTATGTCTGACGTCTGAGGAATGTGGGAGTACACACTCACATCGTACAAGTAGTTCTTAAGCATAATCTTTTACAAGGCTGCACAACAGCGTGAGTCATTGAGGTAAACACGCTGGATGTAGAACTAAATGTGATCATGCCTTGATGGGATAATACATAGCTAGAAGCATCCAGCCTGCAGAAGTGAAGGAAACGCCTCTGCAGTGCATTGTTCAATTGAAGTGTGCCAGACCATTCTGAAGTGTTACACTATACCACAGCCAGCAAACACAATAGGATAATAAATGCTATATTTTTTATTTAAATATTGTACAGATTTGAAAATGTTTTTACAGAGCTTAGATCTGCATTGAACTGTACACCCAAAATATATATATAGACTCATGCTCTGGTTGTAACAAAGTGATTGGAAGATGAGAGATGACAGGGAAGAGTGTCGAGGGCAGGTATGAGACAGGAAGCAGGAACCACAAAGCTAACAGACTAGAAGCATTGCTTAGTAATATTGTTAAGGCTGCTTAGATTGTCCTCGGTGCTCGAACACTTCAAACTCCCATTTTGACCTTCACTGCTCTGCCATGCCCATCAAATCCATTTCTAAAGGACACCTGACACTGCAGTCTTCCAGTGTGAACTTGTCAGATTAAGCAGGGAAACAGTCTATTAGATAGTGCAGATTGTAAACAGCGATCTGAAGATCCATGGGGGGATTTTCTAAGTACACCATGGCTTTATCACTATTCCTAAACGCTTGACTGAGTGCAGCGGAGCAGATTTCAGAAGAAAAAAGTTTTGAAGTTGTAGGTGAAAAGACCCTAATGTTGAGACAGCAGAGCATGATGGGAAAGCTGTTTTGACTTGTATGGTTACTGAACAGTTTCAGGCTTTGTGCGCAGTATCTGGCACGTAGTTGGGAGTTTAAGGAAGTGTGGTCATCTGCCAGTATCAACAACACCTGATACAAGGCACATCGTCATGACAGTACACAAAATATGGATTCTTACTAAGAAATATTTAGTAATAATAATAATGTATAACTGTGGATAAAGGTTGCAGTAAATGCAGAGTGCAAATCTGTAGTGATGTAATGGGGGGGCATTTTTCACATGAAACATGCAGTGAACTGACTTCTGAATGTGCCATTGGAACTGTACAGCAGAAGGGAGCGAGAGGAGAGAGACACGCTGATGGAGAACAACAGTTTCTAAACCTACTATGATGTGGTGATCAGTCCAAAGAATTCAACAATCCCACTGAACAAACAAGTTACAAAAATACATTTGGTCATCTGACCAACTTCCACTGTGTTGAGCTTTTTCAGATATGCTTCTTAAGCTTTGTGCGTTTAAGGCTGCGAGACCAATTCAGCCCAGTGGATATGGAGAAGTCTGGAGCCTTCACATCCATTTCATAGACACTAATTACATAACAGACATACTGACAAGCATGAGTGCTTTCATCACGCATACACATATTCATAGACACATAACACGTAATCACAATCAAGACTTCAGCAGCAGCTGTGAGATTAAAGGGAGGGCATCAGTTTGACACAATATACAACTAGACTTCTGAATCTTAAGCTCTTCCCAACAGCAATGAAGTAACAAAATATGTGCAAGACTTGAATAGCACTGGCGTGGAAAAGGCAGCTGCCGCTTTTCTTCATGAAATCTTATTGGATCACCCTGCCAAGAAACTAACCACAAATGTAGAAATGTCACATACACTCATTTCTTTGCAAACACAGAAGAAAACGTCCCACAACAGCACACCGGTCATATCCAACTATCAAACATATGCTCCCTGCACCCACAGTTTCCAGGCCCTTTGACCAAGGTTTTCTAACTAACAGTGTATCATTAGAAACATCCAATCACACGAGGCAGCCTGGTTTTTGAGCCCTAATGCAGCGCTTTCCTGTGCAGTTCCCTTCTTGACACTGCTGATGGACTGGATCTTCCCCTTCCAGCAGCCCAGCGTGAGGCTGCTTTAACGCCCTAACAAGTACCTTCTGGCTACATCTGCCTGTCTCTGAATTTCATCCTTCTCCATGTCTAAACAACCCGCCAGAGAAAGACGACTTATCCTCGTCAGACAGGATCCTCATCTCCAACGTGCCCAATGACTGCTTATCCCGGGCAATGGGATTATCCAGTGAGCACTGGGACACTGCAAAGATGCCAATACTGCAGCCTGGCCAAGAGGATCTTTCAGGCCTCGAGTCCTTTTTATTCAGCCCGCTCTCTGATATACACAGACTCAGAGAAGAGGGCATGTAGGAGTACATTTGAAGGAGACGGGGTTGATGGTCAACTGGGGATTGAGGCAGAGCAGAGCCAGAGCCAGCACATGCGGGGGAAGCATGGAAGTCCATGGGAAGTCCTTCATCCTGGCCAGCAGGATTCAAAGCAGTCCATGCCCCGCAGAGGCAGATGCCCCCAGTCACAGGTCCACACAGACTCTAGTCGGTGTATTCTGCCACTATGGACAGCAGCACTGTGATGTCATCTGGCTTCCCTCCTGGACAGAAACGAACAGAGACGCTTTGAAGAGCAATAGGACATAAACTTCATTTTCCATTTGGTTCAAATAGAACTGAGACACTCACCTCTTACATTCAGTCCATTGTCACAGGCAAACTGTGCAAAAGGTGACATGTAGTTGGGGTCATACGCCAGTACGTGAGCCTGCTCTGCGATGCTCCGGGCCGTTTGCTGGATGCTCTCATAGTTTGTGTTCTGAGGAACAGAAACAAGGCAGATGTGAAAATTGTATTTCCAACCCCACCTCTGCCTGAGGACCTGTTTTGGCATCGTGTGTGACGAACCTTGAGTTTCTTCAGCTCCTGCAGGATCATGTAGTCGGGCATGTTGTCAAAGAGCCCGTCGGTGGCGGTGAGGATGATGTCACCCAGCTGGACGTCAAAGGACGAGCTGTCTGCTGCGTCAGGGCTGCAGGCACAGACGCAGTTAAATCAGACACATTAACACTGCATGCAGTCATTTTGGTCATTTAAGTGATGCAGGATTTAAAGTTTGTTTTGTCTGTCAATAAAAACTAAAAATACATGCTAGCATCAGCAAGGTTGTGACCGCATTAATTCATCCTATTTAAGCTTTTTCTCTCTCCCTTTCACACCCGTGTACAGGGAATCTGTCCTGTCTGAGCTGATAGATTAATCTGAACCTCTAACCCAGCTTCTGCTCTACTCCAGGAATGATGACTGATTACAGCACATTACTCTAGCCGGAGGGAAAATGTACTGACAAGACTGTGTAAGCTAGACTTTTGTAGCTACAGATATTTCTCTGTGGCTACAGAAACTTAATCACATGTGCAGGACGGGAACAAATTCAAGGAATTATCACATGTGGGTTTTGGAGAGGACACTAGTCCAATAAAAGGTGCTGCCATTATAACGACGGGTGCTGCAAATACACATAGGCAGGAACCCAGTTAGTCTGCCAGTGTCAAGTTCACTTCTTGGAAGATGCCCTTACCCTGCTGCACACCCCTGAGCCAGTCATGAATGTTATCCATTACAAAGTGCCTGGACTTCATCATAGCACACTGAGCTCCCTGGAACAGCCTGTCCTGTGCTGTGCTGTGCTGTGCTGTCATTTTCACAGCACTGAAACTGCTGTTCACATAAAAAATGACTAAGACTTCTCCTGGCAGCCAGGTGGAAGACACAGACAGACACTTGTACATGTAGTACTTGCACCCGTATTATCGATATGGACATGATAAAAAGGTCTTTCAGCAAATAGCTGTCACTGAAATGAATTGGATGGCACATTTGGATTCGTTATCCATTGTTTGGTACATCTACGAGCCAAAGACATTTCTCAAATGTCACCAAGATAATTACACAGTGATAGCTGTGAATCATTTTATCTTCCTTTATAATTATGAAGATAATCCATGGTCAAAATGTATGGATTTGAAGCTAAGTAAAGGACAGCTGATAGACAAGTGAACCTGGAATCTAAGGGGAGTTGTGCTTAAGTTTGACGACTGCACTTTTTCCTATTGGTTGCTATGTTGATGATCAAGGATTGGAGGCTTAATCTGCTGTTGCACTCAGTGCAAATCACTTTGAGTAAATCCTTCACCTAATGACCAAAATGCACAAATTAAAAACAAAGTATCATTTCACGCATCGCATTTAATCCACAGCCACTGAAAGTGATGATGGGTGGACTGGGACTGAGTCCAGGTTGTTTATGAGAAATAAAAATAAAACCACCTCATGCTGTACCACTGGTGACATGCAGTTCAGGTTCATCCGTAGTTCATCTTCTCCCGGTTGCTCAGAAACGCTTTTAAGAGGCTCAAAATAATCCGGTCAGTTCAGACTGAACGAGTGGAAAGGTGGCGGAGCCCGCTGAGGCGGGATCAGCTGTGGACTGTTGGGTTTGCCCATCAGCCCACACGGACTCTGACCTGGGTAAGAGGGAGAGTTTGGCAAACATCCAGTGCCTGCCCTGGACTCTACTGAGCTGCTGCTTGGCACACCAGAGAAACGAGACACAGCAGCACGTGGCCCCTGACACACTGTCACACTGCACAGTCGCTACATTCACAAAACGCCACTTCATGTGAGCACAAAGTGTTCTGCAGTGCAGTTTGTTACAGCTAAGCGCCTTTGTTGTGTCTGCACGAGGTCTGTATTGTTATCAGGATGTGTGCGGCTTTATATTATCTGCTGTACAGAACACATGTATGATCTCCTCTCCATCAACCTCTCCAGCTGCTCCCCCCAAACAGACCTTACCTTTTCAGAAGTGTGTTGCTGCCTGACATCTGCTCAGACAGCAGCTGTTTGAGGCCTGCTGAGTGTCTCACCTGTCACTGAGGACGGCGCCTTCGGCCCCCGGGGGAGCGATGGACAGCTGGAAGGGCGTGTTGAAGTAGTGCTGCTGCTCGTCTGACCGGTGGACCACCTCCCCTCCCCGGACTACCAGGAAGCCCGAGTCTCCCAGGTTGGCGGTGTGCAGCCGGTGACTCTGCCGGTCCAACACAACAATGCAGGCCGTGCTGCTTCCTATAGACACACACAAACATACAGTTGTCTTCCATTCCAATGCAAATGTTAAGCGATAGTTTTGAAAAGGCCTCAAAATAAAACATTCATTTCATGGAAGTAATTTAGCTTAAAAACTGAGTTCAAAACCTTTTTCTTCTATAAGTGAGTATAACAAAAAGATTAAAGATGGCTGTGTTGTAGTCAAGTGCCCCACTAAACTGTGACAGTGATTCATGCACAGTACCACAACTTTGACAGCTGAACTGAATTCAGACATAAATCACTGAACTATTTACACCAGTGTTGTTTCCTACTGTGACTTGTCAGAATGTGTCTTGTGGAAGAAGGTCCATCATGAAATATTTCAATATTAATTTAGTAAAAAAAAACAAAAACAGAGGAGCTTTCCTCGTCTTTCTACATCTACACAGCTTAGGAAGTGACTCTTCGTTTATGGAATGATGTGTTTTGGAAAGCAATTAATGAGGTTAGCCTGAGTACACAAACTCAACGTACTCCAGTCAGCGTAGCGGTTTTGAAAAATTTTGGATTTCCACCATCTGGGAAACGGTGAAAAGGAAACATGAACTGGAGCAGGCGGGCAGCGTGCAGCCACACCCTGCTGGTGATTCATCTGGTGCACCAAAATATGCTCTCTGGGATCAACCTTCAAAACCCCTCACACACTGTGACTCACTCCCTTTTTTTTCAGTTTTCTCTCCAGCAGTACGATTACACACACGCTAACAGCCTCAAGAGCATTCCCTCTGCTGCGAAAGGGAACAGCACAATCCAGTCTTGTTTCCTCCGCTGCACAGGTGATAAAGGGGTGGAAAAGTACTGACACTCATGGAGGCAGAGATCTGTTCCTTAAACATTTATTCCCTCATGTTGCATGTTTGTGCACGCTTTGTTGTCTGGAAACGGCACAAAGGAGTACAGGGGTTCTGGAAGTAAACTGCACGGGGCAGGTCAGGACTTGGGACATTCCCAGGACTTCTTAACGGGATCCGGCTGCTCTGACTCATGATGCAAAAATCTCCAACCCGCCACCACTAAACTGAAGTGACGGAACAAACAACCGAGTCCTAAACAGCATACTCAGATCCAAACCACATGGAACGCGTACTGTCTCAATGATGGGCGTAGTATGACTCTACACAGCACAGGATGAACTGCACTGTCCGGCAGAGTCCGCGGCATGGAACTTAATTAGTTTAGTGGTCTTTTAAACCAGGCGGGAGAGACTGAGAAGGGAAACTAGGAGAACCACAGTCTGCTGTCCTACGATAACACGGTTACTACAAATGATTCAGAAAAGAAGGAGACTGTGGCAATCTTCTTGTGCTCATAAAATTAGATTAGTTAATTAAATCAGCTGTATTGGAAGGAATACGCTCATGACTAATACAGAGCAGCAGCACATAAGCAGACATCCTGTGTTAAGGTACTAGAGATGAACATAATGTTACTTTCCTCAGACACTGGGTATGACCAGAAATACTTCACACAAACACAAAAATATTGTGTCACCTGTCCTGGCAGGTCCTGCCTGCTCAAACGTCTCTCCAGTCCCGATGGTTGTGGGCACGGCTCGCTCTGTAAGGACTATGATTCTGTGTCTCAGTGACTCCACTCACCCAGTAGTGGCACTTTGTTCTGCAGCAGCTCGTAGTAGCTGCTGGTGAGGACTCCCACAGGGTTGCTGGGGACAAAGCGTCCTTCCTTCACCAGCCTCTCGCAGGTCTTCATCAGCGTACCCGAAAACTGCGACGGGTCCACTCCGTAGTCCCGCCAGCCACCGACACCGTCTGCTACACCTGCAGACAGACAGGAGTTCACTTCTGGATTAGAATTGATTTTATCCCTTTATTATAGTTCAGCAACCCTCACTAATATTTGTGTTCTGTATTAGACATAGTGCTGAGAGTTTTTTCAATGGGTCAAGTGAAATCAAGCTCAGAACAACAATAAGCAGTTTTCCTCAGACTTGCTCCATCAGTGAGGATCCTGGGGGGGGCACAAGAACAATGCCATGCAGCTAAACAATAAAGAAAGACAATGGCCACTGTCTTCAAGATGCAACAAGGACATCCAGTACAGAAAAAAGACAGTGTTGAAGGAAATGTCACAGAGTGCAAGAAACAGCCTCCATCTGTAAGAAGTTCAACTCACTGTTTTACTTACTCTAATAATTTCCTATGTTATACTTAGTTAAAATAGACATAAAATCTGGAATTTCCTACATGTGTGTAATTCTCCTCACTGAAAAGCTTCATTAATCTTCTTATAGAAACATCCTGCACTTTGTGAGTTAATAACAGCACTTGTTCCCATAGAGCCGTCTGGTTTGGTCCAAGATTTTCCTAGAAAGGAAACTTCTTGTTACTCCCAGGACTGACCATACATGGATGGCTCTCTGTGTCTCCTCAGGCAGAGCAGAGAAACAGGCCCGCTCAGAGCAGACACACAACTGAGCAAGTCATCAAACCCTCCAAAAATAACTTCACTCAGAGAAACTCTCTGGATTTCTACGTTTCCCATGAGGCTCTTCACTGGCTGTGTATGCATCAGGCCAGCGGGGCTTCACGGTCCTGCAGGTGTTCACACACAGGCTGTTCATAAAGGACTTGGCGCCTCTGTGCTGAAGAGCTGTCCACCAGGCCTCAATGGAGCTCGAAATAATGGCTGCATTGTTGCCTGTTGACTGAAGGAAGTCATGGCTGAATTCTCAACACCATATGAACCCAGAGGAGGAGAGAGGAGGCGCACAACAATCATCAAACCCCGAAGGACCCTCAAGTGCTCTTAACAGAGGATGAGCCCCCGGCCGCACGTGTAACCCGGGCGCTGTGTGTGTGTGTGTGTGTGTGTGGGGGGGGGGGGTGACCTTTGACCTCCCACTCACGTCACAGCAGCCAGTGTTACACAAAGCACCATCGGCTGTGGTTAAAGTTTTCTTTTTCCCCAGCGGACACTCACCCAGGACGTCCGCGGACCTGTGCCGGGCGATGAAGCACGCGTCGTCGCCGTAGCACATCCCTTTCTTCAGGATGCCTTTGCGGAAGTCCTTGCCGAAGCCGCAGCTGGCCGTCACCAGGCTGTAGTCGCGGCTGTCCGTCTGAGAGAGTCCGCCGATGACAGCTCTGGCGACCAGTCTGCCGTACGACAGCACCGACAACATCCCCCACAGCGGCGGCGGCTCCCGGCGCCACACGGGCCGGCCGGGCCAGCAGCCCCGGTGTGAGCGCGGAGTGTGTCCGCCTACAACAACAACAACAACAACAACAACACACACACACACACACACAAAGCCTCCGCTGCTGTAACGAGTGCGGCCTCGGGAGCTCGTATTCCTGCGCCGTGAACGCTCCGCGGAGTTCAGAGGAAGCAGCCGCCTCTTCCGCTCCAGCTGAGTCTCGTCTGTCTGTCCGCGTCCGTCATGTCTGTCCCACAGCCTCGCGACGCTCCGTGTGAGCGAGCTGCCCCGCGGTCTCGCGCACTCCGGGGTCTTGTGACTGCTCTGACGTCAGAGAGCATTACGCAATCCACGTTTCCTTATAAGGGCATGTCCCCTCCAGTCAAGCTTTTATCTCATCTGAGAAATAAAAGTGTGCGCAGAACAGAAGAGCGGCCCGCTGTTGTTTTGAGCGAAAAAGAACTTTGATTTGATTTTTGTAGGTAGCACAAAGAAAGTTTAAACGTCATAAGTACCGGATGTTGGGAAAATAATCACAGGAAACAGTCAATTCCTGAAAAAATTTAAAAACTACATATATAACGTTATTTTTCATATGGAAATTATCATTATACAACATTTCCTACATCTGTCCTCCATTTCTCTGGCCTCTTTTTTTGCACTACATTCTGTCTCCCCCTTGTGGGTGGTGACTGATGGGAACCCCTTTGTTCATGAGGACAGGCACAGCAATTTACAGTGTTGATGATCAGGGTGCTTTTGCTATTGTGCTTATTAAATAATAAAAAAAGGAACAAATGGCAATCAGATATCAGTTTCCCCCTAAAATACACTCATAGTTTATTAGAAAGATTTAGACATTACAAGAGTGCTTCTTTATTCATTTAATTTAGCACAAGACTTATTTAAAAATGTGATGATGCAGTGTAAAGTCAATGTCCTACGACACCAACCGTAAATAAACTGTAAATAAAGTTTTACAGAAGTAAACAGGTGTTTGTGACTTTTCCCCCATTGGTTTTATAGCCATTATTACCCATTACCGACAGTGAGAAAAAAGATGACAAATGAATAACACATGAAAAAAACTGGAAAAATTGTGCACAGCTTCAAACAAGGCATTCCTGTGCATAAGTAGCCGTATTGTTACATTTTTCCTGATTGAACAGTCATATGTGGCAAAGACTAGCTGCAAAATGGAGTGCAAAACACCTGAGGTTTTCATGGTGACATATCAATTTACCCCTGTGGACAAAACAACAAAATATTTTGCTTTCATCGGGTAGGAGTGAATATCTTTTCAGTATTGGCAGCATGAAGGACCAAGCCTTCAAATGCAGAGGACGAAAGCAGAACAGAGGAGTGAGACTCTGGCCAGATGCAGCCCCCACCCCCAACTCATTTCTTAGCCTGCTTGGTGACCATGTTGCGAGGGGGAGTCACAGGACGGCTGCCGTTGGGCTTCTTCTTCTCAGCTGGTTTCAAAATCTACCAAAGGAAAACAGAGAGATATGAGTTCACGTCAAACACACCGATTTGAAGCCTTCCTCTGCAGATGAACTAATGTTTACCCAGTGTGATTTCAGATAGAAAACATTTTAGACCTTTGCGGTAGCCATTTTTGTCTATTTTCATATTTTGGATGTATTAAAACATAGAATCATGTATGTAGCGACTACTGGAGTGAAAATCAGATCTGCTGAGCGGCTGAGGTTGGTTTTCTGATTGTCTGACATGGTGTCAAAAAAGGAATAGTTGAGATAAAAAAATAGGTTTAACACAGTTTATTAAATAAAAAAAAATCATCACAGCAATCAGGCTGGTGGAAAACAGCGGTCAACAAACACACAGCGACCCAACTCCTTTCTCTTTTGTTACACCCAAAAGCCATACAGCTGAAGTGGATATAACAAATATAACAATGAGCTGAACCCGCCTACACCCATGTCACCTAATTATCACAATAGTGACTGTAAGACACTGAATAATATTCAAAACAATATAACCACAAAAATAACACAATAAACAAAAACACAAAAAATACCTATTCTTTATTTATTACAATTCATTTATGGCTCCCACAATGAAGACTTTCATTTTATTGTCTTTGAGAAAATCAGTAATTGCTGATCTGTTTTTTGTTTACATCTTCAAAATAAAATATAGATGAAATACAAAATAGACCAACTATAATAAACAATAACTGCAGACCAACTGATAATTCCTTGGAGTTGTATCTGCACAGATTTACAGCTACAGTAACACTTTTATCTGAACAGTTGGTCTCATTTCTACCCAGGATGTTTGTTAATGTTAAATTAAGCATGTACACAATTAACACTACACACCAAAACATTGTGCAGAAAATAAATGTGTAAACAGCACTGACAATTTGCACTTTAAAAAATCCTAAAACATTTGCACACAAGCAAAGACACTTTACCTGAAAGGAACACATGAGGGTCTCATCCACACTCATCATTGCACCAGCATTGTCGAACTCTCCACAATAGTTAGGTGCTGAGAACAAAGTGACAAGCTGCCTCTTTGCAAAGAATTCATAGCCATCCTCAACAACCTGCAGGTCAGATAACAATGGTTGGTTTAATAAAGACAGGCTTACACACTTACACAAAAGCAGCTCCTTGAATAAGCTGTCTTATGTTGACCATAAAGAGAGTCTCATTTATTCTAATATACAGGTTTCCAACACGACGCATCAGGACCCTCACAAAGGGTCCAAAGATGATTAACACAACTGAAAAGCTGCACAAAATCACATTTATCCAGACTTTCCTCAGGTCTTTCCCTTTTTATTGAGAATCGTTGGATATATTTACCTATTCAGGTTTCTCTTTCAAATAAAAGCAGAAAGAATATTCTTTAATTGAATAAGATTCATATCACAGGGCCACAAGCCAAAGAGGGTGGAAACCACTGTCTAGCACACACAGTTCACTGCACAGCATGTGATGTCCTGCAGTCCTTTTATCAAGCGTATCAGCATGTCCAGTGACCTGTCAACAAACAGGCACGTCACACTGTCACATTTCTGTTTAGACAGACAGAGTGACTGTGATTACCTGATGGGCACGACAGATCAGATCCAGGTCATGCTTGTGCAGGAACTTGGCCACCACCTCTGAGCCAAAGGTGAATGAGACGCCCCTGTCGTTCTCCCCCCAGCCCAAAACATCCTTGTCTGGATCAGACCACAGCAAATCGCACAGCAGACCCTGGTCGGGCACATCAGTCGGGCGCATGATGCGTCTGATTTGCTCCATGGACTGAAGGTCAGGTGACAGTCCTAAGCAAAATGGACATAGAAGTTCAAATAAACACTACGAAATTGAGGTCAATACTCATTGCACATAGGTGAGGCCTGCGTCATCTGACAAACTGCACAATCTGCATTACTCAAGGACAAATAAGAGTGGCTGGCGTCAAAGGTAGACCACTTTGGACAGTCTGCATACAACTAACAGCTACAGTGGCTCGTGGAATTGAAGAAAATGTGTTTAAAAACTAAAGAAAACAAAAACTCACCTCCGTGGCAGCAAAAGATCTTCTCATCAACAATGGCAGCAATAGGGAGGCAGTTAAAACAATCTGTGAAGGTCTTCCAGAGTTTAATGTTGTACCTTCTTTTACCTAAAAGGATGGGAAAAAAAGATTAAAAAAAAAGATTTCATTATTTCAGCACAATATTAATGCCCCTTTTACACTAGTACCTACTCGGCTCGACTCGGCACGGTTTGCGCGTTTCCACTACGCTTTAGTACCTGGTAGCAGGTACTATCGTAGTACCTGCTCGGCCGGGGTTCCAAGCGAGCCGAGTGGGGCCGAAAAAGTGACGTCGGCAGTTAGCAGGCCGTTGATTGGTCAGAGCGCGATGCGTCCGCAGAGCGACTCGTTCACAAGAATGAGCCGCGGCATTTTTAA
>JBAJHX010000076.1:3554123-3568334 GCA_037176925.1 Amniataba percoides | reverse complement strand
GCTGTGTTAATTTGTTTGTTTCTCTCTGCTGGCCTCCGTAGTTGTTTCGCGTTTGTGTCGCATAACAAAACATATTGGCGGAGTTTCGGGCCGCCTCGCTGTGAAGACTCCACCCACACCCAGCCGAGGCGAGCCGAGTAGGTACTATCAGGTACTAGTGGAAAAGCGGCACTGGTTTGGCAGCACTCGTGAAGAGAGGCACAATACTCACATTCCTCATAGAAACCATATATTCTGTTGATCGAAGCACACTCATGGTTTCCCCTCAGCAGGAAGAAGTTCTCTGGATATTTGATTTTGTAGGCCAGCAGAAGACAGATGGTCTCCAGAGACTGCTTCCCCCTGTCCACGTAGTCACCCAGGAACAGGTAGTTGCTCTCTGGAGGAAAGCCCCCATACTCAAACAGCCTCAGCAGGTCATAGTACTGCCCATGGATGTCTCCTGCAGAACAAAGGTAAAAAAAAAATCGATGCGTGCTGCGTTCAGAGTCTGAACCTGCTTGGTGCAAGTGAGAAACTCAAACACCGATAGAAACGTTCCTCACCACAAATCTTGAGAGGGGCCTCCAGCTCCAGGAGGATGGGCTGGCTGAGGAAGATCTCCCTGGACTTGAGGCACAATCCCCGGATCTCATTCTCCTGCAGCTGCACGTTCTTGCCAGGCTTTGCGCCCCTGACTGCACCGAGAAACACCAACAAGAAGTCAGCAGGAAACACGTGGACAGGTCAGGTGGCGAGGCTCGCATCAGTGTGTTCATGCACACACTGAGTGAGTGAGTGAGTGTGTGTGTGTGTGTGTGAGAATGAGACAGACCTTTAGCATGTAGTTGTAACTCACCGCCTCGGGATGCGCAATAAAACACAGTGTGTGTGTGTATGTGTTGGTCATGTTGTTTAGAGTCCTTCAGCTTCACTTTCACTCTCAACACGGACTCCAATAAGATGAAACTGACATTTATCCTGACAGGCACACAAACAGTCGCGGGTTGGAGTCTTTGTGGGTGTGATGGTGTTGATTAAAGACCTGTGAAGCTTCACTGTCACTGTCCCCCCTCCTGATAACACCGCTCACATTCACCATTTCCTTACCTTCTAACAGACGCTGGATGATGCTGTCTATGTTGAGCTTGTCAACGTCGGCCATTGCAGCGCGGTGGTGAATACAAATGGATTAAAAAAAATCAAATGTAGGTCTCGGCGTTGACACACTCGCGAAAGCTAGCCCGCTAGCTCTCCTGGCATTAGCTGCTAGCTGGTTTTCCGGCTGAGGCTAAAGATGTTGTTGTCGTGACCCTGCGGCTCCTTTCACACTTCTCACGGTCTAATCAGCTAATTAGACTATCACGAAAAAAATCGACATCCAAAGCGGGCTTTTGTTTGGGGACGGGGGGTTAAAAGAAAGAAAGGACAGCCGCAGTAGCCGCCAGCTAAAGATGTTGTCAGTGTTTGTCTCTGCCGCACCTTGTACAGCCAGCTGCTGGAAGGAGGCTGCTGCAGGCCGCAGCTGCTGCCCCCTGCTGGACTGGAAGGACACGGCGCCCTGAGCACAGGCAGGCAGTTCAGTGAGAGTATGATTACAACCTGATGGTTAACCAGATGTGATCAGCACCAGGCTACAGAAAACACCCCAAACATACATTCTTATATTTAATAAATCAAGTGTTTGACAGCTGTGGTGCTTTAATAGTTCATTCCCCAACTTAAGAACGGTTGGAAGAGGATGAAATCAAAATCAAGATTCAATATTTTATTTGTCGTGCACAACAATGACATGGAGCTGACACTGGCTATGAAATTCTTGAGTCACAGGATCCTTCTAACAATGCTCAAGATATGCAGAAATGAAATACAACAAGTACAAATGACTAAAGTTAGATATAGAAATAGAAAATAGTATTTAAGATAAAACTTAAAATCAAATAACAAAAATACAAAACACAATATAGATAGAAATATAATATAAATATAATATTAACTTATTAATAAGGTGAATCAGAATCAGGTTGATTGCCAAATAAGTTTTCACCTGCAAAGAGTTTGTCTTATATATTATATATAATATAATAAGTAGAAAAATATAGGGAAGAAAAATGAATTATGAATATGAGTGAATGAATATGAATATGAATAGACAATATGATAAAGTAGACAGTAGTATAAAAAATTAATCAATAATAAATAAATAAAGACAGCAATTTTTTAAAGGACCATAATCACATTTGTACTTTATAATATTATATTCATAATCACCCAATTGGGACAAATTCTTTTTCAGTTAACCATAATCTAATGTTTGGAACAGTATCTATATCAAATGTATTACATATAAAATACAGATAAAATGTAATGAATAATAAAATAAAGATCAATTAATCTATTAACAACAAATGTCTCTGAATGTAACTGCTGTTAAATTGAGTAATATTTTGCAGGGGTACAAAGGGACAGTTGCCAAAGATGGAAATGGAGACTTAAGGTATTTTTACAGTTTGTTAATTGAAAGTCAGCAGATGGAAAGACAAGACTGTGTTCACAACAAGTCACTCTGGCCTCTGAAGGTTTGGCAGTGTAGGCATATTGACAGGAATTATTAATGAATATATATTCTATGTTGTATATGAGCTACTGAGGGTGAAGCTTTGGGAAAACCAGAACACTTGGAAAAGGAAAGGGTTCTTCCCTAAACAGAGACTGTACTATCTTTGAAATAAACTCTGTAAGACTTGGCTTAGTGCAGCCAGAGTGCAGTTGCGGGTTAATGAGGGAGAGCACTCTCTTTGGCAGATAGACCTTTTCATAGAACCTCTCTGATCTGACATACAGCTGCCGTTCATATTTTCTTGGTTAACCATTACATACCCTTCTGCTGCACAGTCAGCACAGGACAAGGTAAGTAAATATTACTATGGGGACATCTTTTTTTCTGAAACAATGGGAAGTAAAGCTGCTCACAAATTTGTGTCACTCTGGAGTCAAATGGAAAAAAAATAGCTGTTTCTCAAACTGGGATTAGCCAACAGCTTCACAGGCCTGCATGTTTAACCTCACGAAATCTCCCACACCATCAAAGGTTTACCCTGCAAACGTGAATGTGAGTGGCTCTTTGCAAATAACTTCCTCTGCCAGTGAAATCAACACTCCTTTTCCTTGTACGTGTGTGATATTGAAACATTTTAACACCAACTTTTCTGTGGTCACAATAACTTTATTGCATATCAAGAGGTGTACAAAGAGACATAACTACACACACTATAGAGCTACAAATTGAGGCCGAAATGTGAAATGGTTGTTTTTAGCTTTATATTTCTGCTGCAGTCCGTGTGATCACACACGTGTCTCGGCACGACCCGTTGGTGTAAACGTCCGGAGGGCCGGAGGGCAGTCTCAAGCATAATGTTTCTATTCTTGGTCTTTCTCTTCACCGTGTGTGATGACGTAGACCAGGTTCTTGTAGTCCAGGTTTCCGGCTACATCTGGTGGGAATGCCGTAAACATCTGCTCCATCTGTGGGCATGATGTGAAAAAAACCCCAGAAAGATTATGTTTTTTAAATCAAAAACGTCTCACTCTAACACAGTCTGAGGTGGAGCTCTAACCTCTTCGGAGGAGAAGCGGTCTGCCTGGGTCGTCAGCATCTCCGTCAGGCTGTTAAAAGACAAGCAGCGATGATGAGCAGACTGGACACTCACCTCCTCCAACAACTGAGCTCGAGTCTGTCACTCACAATTCTTTCTTTAACGACCCGGTTCCCTCGGGATCAAAGACTTTGAAAGCGTTGAGGATGGTCTCCTCCGGGTCAGCACCTACAGAGGAACAGTAGCAGCTTCAAGTTGATGAGTTTTTTTTTCTTTGGCCCTACTCCTTTTTGAATTGCTATCTACATAAATGATAACTACACAGAAACCCCCTCTCACCTTTTAGCTTCTCTCCAAACATGGTGAGAAAGACTGTGAAATTAATCGGCCCTGGAGCCTCCTGCAGCATCTCATCAATCTCCTCTTGCTTGACATTTAAACGGCCTGGAGAGGGATGGCAGATAAGGTCGACTAGGATTTAGAGCAGCGGCTTTAATGATTATTTTCATTATTGATTAATCTGACTATCTTCTATCTTCTATCTTCTCAATTAATTGATGAATCCTTTGGTCAATAAAATGTCAGAAAAAAGTCCATAATGTCCCAGAAACCGAAGGTGACATTGCTCAGATTGCTTGTTTGGTGTGAGCAACAGTCCAAAACCAAATATATTCAGTTTACATTAAATAAGAAAAGCAGCAAAAGGCCACGTTTGAGATGCTGGAAGCAGAGAAGATTGGTACTTTTGCTTTAAAATGACTTAAATGATGAAGTGGTTATTAGAATAGCTTTGGACAAGTTGCTTTAGCTTTACCAAGGCTCGCAGCTGTGCACACTTACATGACGTGCAGGTGCGCTTACCTAAAGCTGCGAAAGTGTCTCTCAGGTCGTTCTTGTCGATGAAGCCGTCTCTGTTTTGGTCCATGATCGTGAAAGCCTGCAGAAGGTTTTATTGTTACATGCCAGTATGGCCAGTATGCACAGTCTGCAGTCAGCACAGAGAAAAGTGCTCAGAGGCAATCTGAGAGAAAACATTTGGCGGCGCACTGACTTCTTTGAACTCTTGGATCTGGGCCTGTTCAAACATGGAGAAGACATTGGAGCTGGCTCCCTCTGCCCTCTTCTTTGCTTTCTTGGGGGCCTGCGGGGTTCGACAGTGACAACACTCTAATTAGATCCAACACTAATGGCACAATCATCACCTGGCTCTTCGCTCTGGCTTCACTCATTATCGGTTTTACTGTGTCGCACACGTGTGCTTATAATAACAAGCTGATGATCAGCAGACTTACCAAGTGTGGGTGGTGTTGGTAGGCGGTGGGTGGGTGGGAGTGTTGGGGGGGCATTAATTGCACAACAGGCAAGGTTTATACCGGGGCATGCATTTCATTAGGAGGGATTACAAACACTGTCAGTTTGTTATGGAAATATTTACTCAAGCCTCCAATTTTGTGAGAATGCAGACTAAGCCTGGGGAGGGTGTGGTCGGCGGCACACACTCCCACAGTCCCAGGATCACATGAGGGATTATTCTATAGGGCCCTGGTGATGACAGGACGGTACACTGAGCCCTGTTTGATCAGAAATCCCTCGGAGACAAGGATTATGTCGAGCTATTTACATGACTGCCAAGGAACTGTGAAAAACGGTGTAAGGAGGATGCGGCGTGATGACATCATGTTGCTTGGATTCACAGGCCTCTCGACAGCTGCTGTCTAACCCCTGTTGTGGATTAGCTCTCCAGCACTTGTGTATCTCGTGGACGGGACCTCTGGCACTCGGCTTCATTTATTTCTTTATTTTTGTTTTAAGAGGATTCATGCAATCATGGGACGAGAGGCAGAAGTTGGCGTTTCTTGATGCGACCCAGTCACTCTGACAGGACGGACACTTCACTGATCAAACTGATACATGACCTTATTCTTGACCTGTTTGTAGCATGTGAAGAACCTGTTGCTTTCCTTTCCACCTTTCTGCTCTCTCTTCCTCTCATTTTGTGCCCTCTCCTCTCCTCTATTCTTCCCCCGTCTCCTTTCCTTGTCCCCTACTCTTTCCTCTCCTTTCCTCATCTGTTCTCTTGTCGGCTCTCCTTTTCCTTTATCTACAATCCTTTCCTCTCCTTGTATCCTTTTCTTTTTCCATTCTCTCTTCTCCTCTCCATACCACCATTATGAATTCATATTTTGTTTTTCTTTTCACCATCGTGAGTAGACAAAAATAATCAATAAGTCATCAATAGGACAGCTGGAGTGCTGTCCTATTGATGATTTTTCTTTGTTGATCTGTATTCAGTACCCATAAGCATATTGACATGAAAGATATCGATTCGTTATCATTGGTGTGAGCAGAGCAAGATGTATAATTCATCTAAACATGCCATGGCAGGATATGATATGTATAAATAATGTATATATGTAAAGTGTGTGTGTATGCAGTACATAATAAAATACTATATAAACACATTACACATGCAGCAGAAACAGTTGACTGGTACTTTAAACAAGATCAAACGCGATGACAGTGAAATGTGTGCCCACTCACCATGTTTCAGTGTCAGCTGGATGAGCAGTGAGCAGTATCCTCTCTGCTTTATGATGGAGCGGCACACAAAACAAGGGCTAGATATACAGACCTCTCTCCACCTCTATAATGGCGCATGCTTAAGGGCTATAAATACTCCATGCCCTCTTTAGGCAGAGACCCAGGTAAAGACAATTCCCTCACTACCCACCGCCCCCCAATTGTTAGAGTTCATGAGATTTAGGGATAATAGCCAAATACGCATACCCCATTACTGAGACCCAGGAATAACAACAGGACATAGCTGTGGCTCACAAAGGACAGTTGTGTTTGTGACTGACAGGTGCACTTGATGGGATCCATCAGCCAGCTGTCCTGTTAGTGCTCTGCAGGGACCAAAACTATGTCAGGATGGGACTCGTTTCTTGGTAGCACAATAAATGGAACTGTTAGCTAAAACTTTCTGAGCTCTGATAAGATCCTAAACAGCATGCTGAGCCATGGAAAACATTAATGGGATGTGTCGCTCATGTCGTGTGTTTCAGGAACCACGTTTGTCTCTTACAACAACGGAGAGTTATCCCTTTATAAAAGTGAACTAGGTAAGGCCATGTTACACTATATATGCTTCATATATTACTTACTGCGAGGTATATGAGGGGGACACTGTTGTGATAATAACAGGCTTGTTTAAACACAAAGAAAGTGTATGTGAAGGTCCGATATGAACTTATTTTTGTGTAAAAAGGTGTAAATTATTCAGTGTTTGATTTGTAGTAAATATACATAAAAGCAATACCTACCCACCCATCCATCCATCCATCCATCCATTATTTATACTGCTTATCTTTAGATGGGGTCATGGGGGTGGTGGAGGCAATCCCAGCTGTCATTGGGCGAGAGATGGTGGGCATTCTAGATAGTTCAACAGTCAATCACATGACTGACATTGAGACACAGACAACCACACCTATCAGCTAATTGGAGTCACCAATAATTAACCTGCATGTATTTGGACTGAGGGACAAAACCAGAAAACTACACACAGACACAGTAAGAAGACACAAGCACATCCTCCAACACTATAAAATCTAGTTCAACACTACAGCACCCAACCTCAAACTAAATGAAGAACACACACTCACCGCGAACATTTTAAAGTCCTCCTTCACCCCGAAATGTGTTTTGCTAACTGTTACTTCACCTGGGTGTTTGAGCTCCACTGTGTAAAATCAATCATGAGCAAAGTTTAGCACTAGAAGGTTGTTTTCACATTTATCAAGCAGGAAAGTGTTTCTGTGCTCACATTAAATCTGAGTTTTACACGTTTACATGCGAGCAAGAATTTGTGCAGTCACAACTTAAATGGAGCCAGTCATGGTCCAGTGTGTAAGTACATGATGCAGAAATGTGAAACTTCCAGTGCACACACACCAAAGATGGACCTGACAGTGAAGAAGGAAACAGTTTGAGTCCGGCAGTTAAACTTTTGAAATGAATGATATTTGCATATTCATATATTCTGGATGTGTCAATGAGGGAGAAAGAGTCAGTGTGATTTTAAGAGTTTTTAATTAGCTGTTTTTGAAAAACCACAGCAGACAATTATTCAGAACAGTATTCCTACACGTGTGTGCACTAATTAGTGAGAAAAGAGGAAAAATTATTCAAAGCAGAGCATGTTATATCTAAAAATGTGTCTGCTCCTATAAACAAAATCTGTTTTAAATATTTCATGTTTCTACACAAGTATCAATCATTGTAGCTGCTGAATACTGCAGACCAAAAGTTTGGAGGGTCTGACAGTTTCATTCAAGGTTTGAATTATAAGGTTGCTTTAAAACCAAAATTACCATATATATATATATAGTGTGTGTGTGTGTGTGTGTGTATGTATGTATATATGTGTATACACATCTTTTAAACTGTGAATAACTGACACTAAGGAAATAGATGGCTGTCAGTTGATTTTTTTTAATGTTACTTAACAGCTGATCATCCTTTTTTTGTTGCATTCTTTACTATTACTGAAAAGGTATGTTCACATTTTTACATCTGACAAACTTTTGTTAGCAGACATTTGAATCTTTTATAGCATGAAGGGGTCTGATTAATAATCAAGGCTGCATCACTATTAACCGTTCCAGTCACAGGGTCCTGCTACTGTCCATAAGAGCTTACAGCCATGACTCACATTGTTGATGTTATTAGTTCCACTTGTGTGTTTTCCCTGCTTTGACAAGTCTAAATCTCTGCCGTGACAAAGGACTGTTGGCTACCCAGCAGAGAGGGAGATAAATGATTTTCCCCAGTGACAAACAGGGGAAAATTTGACTATCTGACTTGTAATCAGGACGTGTTGAGTTCGTGTTCTCCATTTATTTCTTTGACTGTTCACTTACACGCCTTGTCCAGTGGGTAGTGCTAGCAATCCACAGCATTCAGCGTGTAAACTACCACAGAAATCTGATCTGAACTAATTCTCAGCAACACTCAGTCGGTTCCGTGTTGATCCTCTATTTGTCATCCATCTGACTTTAAACAAACACTTACTGTAGCTACACATATATTCTTAATCCACAATAGTTTTAGTTACAATAAAATAACCTGAAAATGACACTGCATCATGCACCAAATGAGCTGTTTAATTATGTTGATGTAATTTCTATTCATAAAAATTGCAAGACATTATCACATTTTCTAATGAATATTTGAATAAACGTTAATATGCCCCACTAATCACCCACTCGGAAAAATATTCCTTTAAATACAGTGCAGACACAGTCGATTGATACAGGCAGGTACTTTGATTGCTGCTTCGGCTACACAGGACACACCGGTGTTTGTGAAGATAGAGTTAGAAAGTGTGACACGACTCCCTCCACACATGCAGGGTGTTAGCTCTGCCGTTAGTGACAAACAAATGTGTACAGGCCCTGCTGGAGAAGTATGGCTTCACGTTTCTCATTGTAAATAACACTTTTTACCAGCTTCAGGAGAAGTTAAATGAAAGTTTACTGACATGCATACAATGACAGTTTCGAGATATGACCTTGTTGTGCTGTTGTTGATGTGAACGTGCTCAGTCAAAGAGAAGGCCTTTTCACATTTTGTCAGTCTACCATCACTTTTTGTTTTAACCCACTTGGTTGGTTAAATGAAGGTTGCTATGGTAACCAAAGTAATAATTGCTTAAAATGAACTGAAAATGGTCAAATATTAACACAGAGTCACAATAAAGGGATTACAATCACAGCAGGCCTACCAGAGACAGGGTGCCGAGGTCTTTGAAAGAGTGCACGTTGTCACATTCCTCAGAAATTAATCTCCGTCCCGCTGATGACTATCATAGCAGTATCTGAGAGAGCACTATATATGTATATATATCCTCCAGGACAGCAAGAGGCAAGAGTCCTACAGTAGACACTTAAATGAGCACAGCATGGAACAATCTGTTTGCAGACCTGTGTCTTCAGTAGTGCTTTTTTACCAAAATAAAATCACCAAACAGGCTCAAAGAAGCTCCTATCGCTCGTCAACAGCATACCATTTCATTATACTGTCAGCATTTACGCAGTAATTTGAAATCCCTCGTTCAGTGACCTCGTCAAAACAATGATTTTCTCGCTCTTAGATAATTTCCCTTCTGTGTGCACAGTCCTCATTTTAAAAACTCTCGCATTACTTCTTGGATTAAGGCTTTTCAGAATACTGTATTAATCTGAATGGGGTGATGAGGTTACTGGAAGAGGCCCATCGCGCTTTGTCCATGACAGCGCTGAAAGCAAGGTCAAGATTATATTCAGAAGTACAGAACTGACTGAGTCCAGGAGATTCAGCAATTTTCATTATTTTTCATGAGTGTGCATGGAGAGGCCTGGTAGACAAAGCACCAGCCTCAGGAAGTGGAGATTGTGGGTTTAGGTCCTACCTGGGTCCCCACAGGCCCGGATGCTCTACATTGAGCCAGAACACAGTGTTCCTATCCAGCATCTGAAAATGTCTGTGATTACAAACTCTGTGCTGGATCTGCTGTTAGAAGAGAGTTTTTTTCCCAGTGTGAGCAGGGTGTGCTTTTTGGCACTAAGACAAGGTCAAAGATTCATCTGAGGAAACAGTATGTCCTGATGTGTCCTGACCCGCAGCCTCAGACTGTTCCTGTGTCACTCTTCACTCCCAGCTATATAATTAAACAATGACTTCTTTACAAATTTGATGCATACTGATCAGATCCTCTGTTGCTAATGAGCACAAATGATCATTTTTAGATGATGAATGCTTCCAGACTAAGTCAGGAACTCAGAAGATTTCAGCATCACCAAACTAAGGACTGTTGTGCTGATTCTCACTGATCATCACACCTTAATGAGTCTTAAAAAATTAAAATCTCTCCTCCATGGCTGTGAACTGTGAATTCTGGTTTTCTGATACATCCCCATCCTCCTTATTATATTTGAATCCTGCTTTGTGTCCTCACCCTAAAGCCACAAATAAAATGCAATAAGCAAAACTTTTAATAATCTTCCTTCACTTTCCCCTTCGGTGTTTGTCTATGGCAGAGGAATATATCATTGTCCCCCAAGGTGCTAAAAATATGACCCACGAGGATATTATTTTCATAAGGGATATATCAGCTAGAAGCTACAGTACGCGGTGAGGCCGGCGCACGGCGATCAGGAGGAGGAATGTGGATTAAAGCGCTGGTTTTGATGGATACCTTCACTCAGTGATAATGGTATAATTAATGGAGGAAATCACACAATGCTGGGCGACACACTCTGAGCTCGGATCCTAACACTGAGCTGTCAGCAGGGGGAGCAGCCGGCCTCTGTGCTGGAGCAGCACAGCAGCCTGACCAGAGGAATGAGTTATTCAGAGGAGACAAAGAGCAACCTCATGCTTTATTAAGTTAGCCAAAGTCAAATATGTGACAGTTCATATCTGCTCAGAGTGCCGCAGACATCAGCTGCTGTGTGTTAAGTGGAAGTCAGACTATTTTTTGATCAAATCTTAAAAGCTTATTTTCATAATCTTAAATAGCAAAGATGCAAACTTTTAAATTTACATGATTTTTTCTGATAATATGGATGAACTAGATGATCAATACAGCCACACGGGCTTCGATCATCTGCAAAGATGGATCCACAAACATCCAAATACAGTAAAAAACATACAAAATATGATCAAGTGGAGGATGTTCTTTTTATATTTAGATTCATATATTTATATGAAGTAGTAATGTCCAGAGTGAATTGATTTTGTGCAAATGACTTTAACAGACATTATTGACAGGATGAAGTTTGCAGCACTGCAGCGTTTCATTAGTTTCACTTAAAAGTGGAGAGTGTGTGTGGTCTGCTTTGCATAATGAGACTAGAATAAGTTGGACTCGTGTGTCTCTACATGTCTCTGACTGTCCTGTCTCCAGTGCTGCTGCACTAACAAACACGCTTTAGAAAAAAAAAAAAAGGAGGCTTGGCTAAATTCCCTGAACTCCACTAATCTACACATCATCTCCTTCCCCCTTTTTTCCCAGACGGTATCGATCACTCCCGGGCTCTACGTCAGTATTGATAACTTTGCCAAAGCAAAATCAAGTGCAATTGTCCAGTTAATGTTGTGGACGGAGGCTGGGACACTCTGCGCTTTACTTTTTCTTCTTCTTCTTCCTTTTCTTCTTCTTCTTCCTCCTCCAAACAGAGCCGGGCAAAACAACAACAAAAAACATCTATCTCGTCCACTTTTTCTTTCTTCTCTCTCGCTCCGAAAACATGTCGGCTGGCTCGTCAAACATTTCGGAGGAGAGCTTCGAGCCCGTCGCTGATGTTTTTTTAAAAGTGGGACCGCTGATCGTAAACGCTGTTTAACGAGGGGGAATCCAGCCCACATATTTATTGCAGCCGCTGAAAAAAATCTCCTCAATATCCCCCAAGATGGCCGCCGATGTAGGATCGATGTTTCAATATTGGAAGAAATTTGATCTACGGCGGCTCCAGGTTAGTGCTTTTCTCACCTTTCTCGCCGGATTTCGCGGCGGCTCGCCTCCCCGCCGCCGCCCGGCCCGGCTCGCCCGGTTCCGGAGCAGAGCGGGGCGCAGAGCCGGCGGCGTCCGCATTGATAGTTATTAGAAATTGATCCCTCTTCTGCCTTTGTTCAGTTCAATCATTGATCAGCGGTGGAGCGGCCGCGGAGCAGCGCAGCTCCGTGTTTGGCCGCGCCGCTCCGGGATCAGCACCGCGGACAGCACTGCCGCTCCGCCGCGCAGCTCCGCGCCGCGCCGCCGGGCCGCCGCGCTCTTACGTCCGGAAACTTTTAATGCGCCTCCCGGTGAGGCTGCACGGAGGCTGGAAGTTTTGCAGGCAGCTTAATGTTTGATGCGGCGGTGTGGCCGGAGCGTCGTGCTGCGTCTCTCAGTAGGCTCGAGTCCGATTTTTTACCCTTTTCTCTCATTTTAACCCCCGTTTTTTTTTTTTTTTTTTTTTTAAAACATTTTCGTGTCTTTGGAGAGTTTGCATGTCGGGAAGTTTGATTTGTGGTTTGGGAAAGTTTATTTGGTGGACGTTAGAAACGGGGCTCGGACATTTTAATGAAGGAGTGTGTGTGTGTGTGTGAATTTACGCACATTTTCCGGAGGACAGTGTGTGTGTTGTGTGTGAGTGTGTGGAGAGGAGCTCTCACAGTTTGAGACAAAAGACGAGCTGTGAAGAGAGAGTGTGTTCTTATTATTATTATTACTACAAAGAGCCGGCCTGTGTGTGTGTGTGTGTGTGTGTGTGTGTCCGTCGGTCGGTGTGTCCGTCCGTCTGTCTGCCTGTGGTCTCCTCTCAAAGTTGCATTAGGAGCTGACATGGTGTAGGGAGAGGTCCCGCTGCCCCCCCCGCCGCTCGCGGAGCCGCAGAGCTGCTCTGCCGGGGGGGCAGCGGGCTGGATCCTCGCCACTGTTTGTGGAGCAGGCTCGGCCGGCGCAGGGCAGGTCTGACTGATGCTCTGAAACCTGAGAGATGACAGCAGCGTGGCTCCTGGATTGTTAATTTATCTCTCTCTTTTTATTTATGGGGGTGAAAAGCCCTGTCGGGGAGCGGGATCTCGGCTGCTGGCTCTCCCCGGTCGGTCGTGTGTTCGGCCGCTGTGTTTGCGGCTGCCGGCCGCTGGAGCTCCGTCTCCTCCGGGCTCAGCTCCGCCGTGCAGCCCGGGGAGGGGGGCAGCTATTGTTCGGGCTGCCGTCCGGTCAGCGGCTCGGTCTGCTCCGGGGCTCAGCCTCCGTCCAACATTAGAGACCGATGTGTACGTGCAGGTGTTTTTTTTTTTCTTTTCATCTGAGTGGTGGCCTGGGAGCTGAATGTGAGCTGGCCCTTCAGGATGCCCGAGCCATTCATGGCAGAGTCAGGCTGCTGATGGAGAGAGCATCATGAGAGAGGAGAGCCTCCAGCCAGGGATCAAACCCAGCCACAGGACTCTCATTTAAAACAAAACACAAAAAAATCACAAGACCTGCAGATAAAAAAAAGTGTGAATTCATGCCTGTGTTCCCTTGAATGACCTTATTCTCATGTAAAATTAATCACTTTGACACGGCTCGCTTTGAAATCGTAGCACCCAAAATCTACTGCAGAGGGATTATTGTCAGCTTAGAAAGGTGGCGTAATAATTCCTCCAATGAGGGATAGGTGAAAGGTGGATGAAATGAATTTAGGTGTTTACCTCTGTCTGCAGCAGCCCTGCTCTTACAGGCTTTTGGATTACATTTAGTCCATGTAGTCCAGGTGATGCTGTGCAGCAGGAGTAAAGCACCTTTAGTCACCTGGGCAATTGTACAAACCTGTTATTATGCAAAAAGACCATTTTCTTTTTGGTACCAAAATGAGTCCACGCCGTGTCAGTGTACCACATCACATCAGCTAAAATGCACATGAAGGCTGTAGATTGAATTACAGCTATGAATAGAGCACATTGACTCCTTCTGTGTCTAGTCTGGAGAAACGCGCCTTTTTTTTGTGATGCTGTTCAACCGGATTGTTAATAATATAAAGTTTGCCTCAGTGCTGGTGACGATCACTTGACAGCCCACAAAAATGTGTTATAGCACACTAGACACATGCAGGTGTTGAAAGTGTTG
>JBAJHX010000076.1:3527272-3554023 GCA_037176925.1 Amniataba percoides | reverse complement strand
GTGCTGGTGACGATCACTTGACAGCCCACAAAAATGTGTTATAGCACACTAGACACATGCAGGTGTTGAAAGTGTTGGCTGGGTTGAAAATAAATTTAATTTCCGTCTGATATTCTGCTCCTTCTTGACGCCGAAACCTCTTTAATATTTCACAGAACTAGCATGGATTTGATCACATTATCTTATTGTCAGCGGCTCCGGTAAATATTCCTACAAAGCCTCCGGTTGCAAACATGCCCGTAGCTTAAATGTGACATCTTCTGCTACACATGTCAGGAATCAATTAATTCACTTATTTCTCATTCAGTCATGGTTGGAGCCGGTTTCAGGCCACGTTGAAATCACTGCAGCTGTTCCGCCATCCGAGTCCGTACAGAGGAGCGCGCCTGCCGCGTCTGAGGACGTCTGTGAGCTGTTTATTCTAGCAGTTCACGCCGGAACATTTATTTCCTCATTACAAGTTATTATATCAGCAAACTGAGTGTGCAGTTTTGCAGTGTTTGTGCAGTAGATTTGTGCCTGCGAGTTGTACAGGATGAATAATTCACCTGCAGGCTGATGAAAAGAGGGCAGGGAAAGTGCGAAGCGCTGAGGTGGAGTGACCTTGGTTCCTGCTGGCTGCAGGTCACCCGGCCGTTGCTGTGGTAATCATTCACACCAGCCAGATGGCATTTCCGTGGGCGAGCATGAAAAGGACGGGTCAGGGTCTGTCCTGCCAGGTCCTGCCAGGCCCAAAAACAACTCTGGGCCAATACGGTACCTGGAGAGAGAGAGAGAGCGAGGGAGAGAGCGAGCATTGGACCTGTAGAAGGACTTTGCAGAGCGGGGCGGCGAGAACACGCCATCAGACCGGGTGGAAACGCAGTTTTGATCGTAACCGTGGTTTTGTTTTAATCCCATCAGCTGAAATGTCCTAATTATCATTCATTTATCACACATAAATTGCCCTTTAAGCGCTTAGGATTTGCAAGGACACCATCAAAGCAGACCAAAAAGACTTTTTATTTGATTTCACTTTAGAAAACTTGGGCTCCGTGCCTTTTTTACTAGCAGTTGCTTTAATCCTTCTGTTGTTTTTAGCGATGTCGCAATGCTGCGCTCATACGGCGAAATAACGCGCCGCTTATTTGTTGCCATTTTTTTTAGCCTTGTTTCCAGTCTCCCTTCCATGAATCTAAGAGGCAGTGGGGTTTTAGATCAGGAACAAAAGCTTGTGATTGTACTACATTTAGCATGACTCAGTTGCTCTGGTGTCAGCTCTAATCCGCACACAGAGACAACAGTATTGCCAAACAGTGAAATTGCTTTGCAGCCTGTGAGCCTGGCTGCCTCCGCTGCCAGCCTGCTCTGTGTGCTGTTTGCCAGTAGCTCCCACACACACACACACACACACACACCAACCCTGCAATCTCAAATTGGCTGTGAAAATCGGTCTCTGTCTCCCTTTCATTCATGCTTTCATATATTTGTTTGCTGATATTGTTAATGTCAAATGCATCAGCATAATCTCATTGTAGTGGAGAGTAAGTAAGTCCAGAGCGCCTCAGATCTTGTATTATTTATCATAATGACTGTATCATTTCATTCATATGCTGTGAGAGATATAAAGGCTTTACAGTTGACCTCCACAGTGGCTGCTATATGTGCTCATTATCTCACTTTTTTTTCCCAAAGACTTGTCTTTTGTTGTCTTCGGCAGATTAAGTGCCGTATTTAAATGTAAAAGCTGCCCCATCATCATAATCAGCGCTGGTTTGAGTCGGGCATGCCTTCATATAAACATTTCTTAAGGTGGCTTTCATTATTAGCACTTCTGTGAATCGATGGGTGGGGCATGTCTGTCAGGGTCCCGCATCCTCCGGGTCGCCCCTCTCTTCCTTTGACAGGGACAACAAAGCAAATAAGAAAGAGGGGAGCTTTTACAGGACTATCTGGGGCAAATTGAGATGTGAAATCCAGGAGCCATAACCCCGGTACATAAAACGCAGGGAACATTAGAGAGCAAGAGGAGTGAAACAGACTTCAGCATTAAGCTGTTTAACCTCTCTGTGTAGCATTAGTGGTAGAGACTTCAAAGCAGATGCTTCAGCGTTGGAAGCAGAATGACAAATGGGTTTAGAGACAGCTACGGTGAGCATTCTCACAGGAAGACTAGGCCTGTCATTAATGTCAGCTTAATCACTTTGACCTTCCTTCAAGTAGATTTCCATACCTATCCAATCATTTCGGCTTGCTTGTGCTCCTGTTTGCAGCCTGCTGTATGTGCTGCTGTTTGATAAGCCTGGGTGCGATGATGTTACCGTCTGTATCAGCGATTGTATACTTGAAATGTCCCGAAGCTGAAATATTAAAGGATTGCTTCACGCAAACTATAAAGAAACTCCACAATTTTCCCCTTTTCCTTCAGCAGTATCAAGCCATATGTTTTCAGATTTCTGGTGAATGCAACTTCCTCTCTGTCATTCACAGCTTGGACAAAAACCAAAAGAAACAATGATGTGCATACGTGACCCGTTATCGTCAGGCTACGTATCACTGCTCTGCATCGCTGTCTGCCCAGAAATCAGACAGTTCAGTCCTTGATCGACTCATAAAATTTGTTACGAGGCGAATGTTAAAATCTTCTTAAGCGGCCTACAACGTTTGATGAGTGCCAAGCTACAGAAAGGGAAACCATATAAAGGAGACTACCATTTTATTTAGTAAAGCCGCAGTAATATAGCTTCTGGCCACCAGCAGCAGGACTGAGCTCACTGCTGCTGACAGCGCTCCAGCAGGTAAGCGAAAAAGAAATCCACCGCCATCTTTAGTTTTAATTGATTTGTATTGACTGGAATGGAGGAGACCTCTGTTAGCTGGAGTGAACTGTGGCTTTTATTTTCTGTTGTTGTTTTGTCGCTTTTATTTTGTGTTGCACCAGCCTGTTGTTTTTTTCCCCACCTTGTAAATTGAAGATCAAGAAGATCAACATTTCTCCCTTTAAAAAAATCTTATGAGCCATTAAATGACTGAAATGTGTGAGCTCTGCTGTGATATGTGACATGTATGCCGGTCGGGGATCAGGGCTTTATGAGCGGCTTTCTACCAAAGAAATAATACCAGCAAAATCTGTCGACCGCATGCTCTGTGAATTTTAAAGACTAACAGGGACGGTGTCGCTCTGGAAATAGAGGTTACTGTTTTCAGTCCTGTGAGCACCTCCAAACAAATTCCATTCACCTCAATTTTGTGAGCAGAGACCTTTTAAAGACTGAAATCTCAAAACCTGAGCAAATAAAACCTGTCTCTGTGACTAGATACCTACGAGATCTTTTTTCTTTTCTTCTTCTTTTTTTTTTAACCTAATTTGGGTAATTTGGTACCTTTTCCAACTGCCTTTTGAAGCAGAGCATCTGAAATGACTGACATCATGTGCACATATGATTTTGTAGTATTGATCACTAATTGTTGGGGATAACGAGCACCAAGAATTTTATCATCATCCTCACTCACACTCGGGTCCCTTCGTCTGCAACGCTACCTGCCTGAACATTTCACTTTCCTGGATCCTTGCCGTTTTAATGTCTACTCTTATGAAGCGCGCTGCCAAAAAAGCAGTGCCCCCAATGTTTCAGCAGGAACGCCCCCCTGATAGTTGACAGTGCTTCATAGCGAGAGACGGCAGATTTTTCATAGCGTTGCGTTCTCCCGTTCTGCTGCCCCTAGGCTGGAGCAATTGCTTTGCAGGAGTAAATAACCAGCTTTAACAAAACTTCAGGGACACATTAGTCTGCTGGAGGACGGCTCCGTGGCGGTAGGGCAGCCTCTTCTTCCCTCACAGTGAGGCAGGCGGAAGCGTCAGGAGGGGAGAGGTAATGGCTCATCGGCATGGGTATAAAGCTGTGTCCTCTCTCCCCGCTGACAGCCAGTCCCCTGCCCAGCAAGTCCATATTGAGCTGCGTTTCTCCACCGCGGCCTTGGCTTTATTTGTTTTGACTGTCTGACGCCACTGCAGACGTATTGAGCACCAGTCCTTTCTTGTTCATTTTAGTGGGCTTACAATGAATCCCACTGCCCTCCCTCTCTCTCTCTCTCTCTCTCTCTGTCTCTCCATCTCTCTACCTAGCATGCTTCAGCCGTGTTTGGCAGGGTTTCACTTGCTGTATTTCATTCCTCTATTGTCCATTTCGTCCTTCACGATTTAAAAAAAGAAGAAAAAAAAGAAAAAGACTTCCCTGTGTGTACAAGTGCCAGGCTTTTTTTGTACGGTGTACGTTCTGACGGTTGTCATGTAGCGTGAGTTAGCATGGTGTGAAGGGTGCTCCTGGGCCCTGGCACACTCATGAGATCAATGCTTCACTTACCTTCTCCAGGTTGTCTTTGGGGGATCGCTGCCGCTCTCATTACGTGCCACTGCTCACAGTGTGTTTACCAGACTGGAGGAATAGTAGTCCCGTGCTTGCCACCCATTTGTAAGGCCCATTTGTCCTCATTTAAGTGGGAAGAGAGAGGACCCGGGAAGGACGGCCTCTTGGTGGTCTTTTGAGTATTAAAGCAGCGTTTGTTATTACTAAGCAGATGTGCTCTTATTTATCAAAATAATACAAAAGGTGTGTTATAGCAAAAGCAGATGGATCAGGCTTGTTGTGTTAGCAGGTCTTGTCTTTGTGCAGCTGCTACCCCCACACAGTTAATTACTCTCTTATTCATCCCCAACAATGGGAGGGGATGGAATAAATCTGAGCCGCGCACTCTCGCTTCTTCACCAGGAAAGGTGCAGACTGGGACCCTAAAGCGAGCGAGTGGCTTCAAGAGGTACAGTTTATCATTTTTAATGGAGAGGAACAGGAAGTGGAGACATGAAGCTGGGCTCCGTGATTTATACGCCGCCTCAGTCGGGGGAGAAAAGAGCAAGTCTATCTCCCTGTCCACACCTCTGGCTTGCAGCCGCTCCCGCACGAATCATACCCCTTCGGCGCTCTCGGCTCCTCTTCAACACCACCAAAATACACTCTGTCGGAGCCTCTCAGGGGAAATAACACTCCAGGAGAATTTGCCTATCTAACCATAAGATTTTTTTGGGGGGAAGAAAAAAAACCACCCCATTCATTTATTATCTATTATTAATGTCAGCAATTATATATGTTAACACGTGCGGTGTAATTAGTTATTGCTGGTGTGTAGGAGGTACAGTATCACCTCACAATCAATCTGCACATCTCTGCTGCATCCTGCCTGTCGGTTTATCTGGTTTTGTTGTTCCCTGAAAAGCCCAGTGATGTCATGCCTCCATTGTCACCTGTTCATTTACTTTCGTAGTGGAGGGCATCGGGGTATTGATTAGGGTTTGCAACTGTGTTAGCAGCTCTGCCGGTGTGTAATATAGGCCTTGAGGCTATTCTGTCTTTCCGTTCAGTCTCACGAGTGCTTTCCAGACCTTGTAATCTTAATTAAATATGCAACTTTTGATCGCAACAGGGTCACTATTTTCGCATTTAAATGTGGTCACAATCCACCCCCCTTTCAGCAGGAGAGGAAAGGCAGACATTTTGAATCTTAATGCAAAAAAAGGAGAAAAGAACAAAGAACTGAATTGAGTCGCTCCTTTTTCAATTTCCCTTGTTAGCCTCCTGCTGCATTCCCCCTATAGTTTTTTTTTTTCTATTTTTTTTCCAGATGAATTTTATGATATTTTCCTCCCCTCCCCTCTCCATCTCTCCCTCCTTCCCTCCTCTCTCTCACTCCTCGGCAGTTTTCCCCAGACAGGTTCCACAGTGTTTTAGAGGGGATGGATTTAATTGCTCTGTGGGGATTGGTTGGCTGTGCCGGGCTCGGCTGTTTAATTAGTGTACCCTGCCGGGATTGGTTTAATGCTTCATGATCTTGAAATTGTCTGATTGTTCAGCCCTCTGGGGACTCTCCCTGCCTACGTAGGCCAGCAGGTTTAGCTAAACATTGCTCCAGGCTTCTGCTGTATGCGGCAGGAGAAAGAGTATGCCAAAGGACTCGAAATTTGGACAAGATGGTTGGGGGGGGGGGGTGAACTTGTATGACACACCGGGGACGAGCGTGTGAAGTGGACAGTCTTCTGGGTTCTCCTGCACACTCGACTGAAGGGGATCTGTGCAGACCTCACAGGAATGTTTAACCGCACAATTTTACATCTCAGCTTGGTGTTCTATGGAAATGATCCAATTGACTATTAATGCAGTATCAATATTTATACTGTGATACAGTGTTTCTTTATGATAACCAAGCATGATTTTTAGCTGCAGCCAAGCAAAATAATTAGCTATGCATGTGGTTCTCTGCTTGGCCCACATGGCCTCTGCGTTTCTGCTCGGCTGTCTGAATGGATGTCTTGTACTTTGGAAGGAGCTCCTCTCGCTGCATGCTGACTTGTTTAGACTGCGAGAGAATCTCTGCCGCGATGAGGCCATCAGGATCATTTCGCCTCGATCTTTGAATGATGTGCTTGGTCACCTTGAGCAAGGGGAGCGGGGGGGGAGATTACATTTGTGTAAATGTGTGCGGGCTTGCGTCTGTGTCCCCTCTGTAGCCTTCTGTGGGATGTCCTTGGTTTGGTCCAATCATGGCAGTGCAGTTGACCTCAACAGTAAATGTGCTGGGCATTAGGTCCAGGATAAGGGAAGAGGGTGCGCTGTGGCGAGGCAGTCCAGTGCCTACTGAAGGCTAAAGTCATTCCGCTTCATCAGACTTATCGAGCCCACTCACTCAAAGAACTCAACCTTCAAGTGCATAAATCTCCAGTGGATGATAATAAGAATACCTTCCTCTGCCTCTCTGCCTGGACTTTATAATGTATTTGTCCTCACAGTGAACGGTGACAGAGTGTGCTGGTGCAACAATGATTACTTTTTGTCTGAGAGCTTTCTCTATTAGGAATCCTCCAGGTAGATGGCACGCAGATCATGTGTTCTGTCGTTGTTGACTGGATCATCTGCGCCACACCCCGGGGGTCATTTTATCTTATGCCCGTGTTTACTATTGTGTTTACACCCGCTGAGACAACGAGCGGATGCACATGATCACCAAGGTGATAGGCCACATGGCAACCCGAGCCGCTCCCAAATGACAGTCGCACCCTGAGCTTCATCCCCGTTCTCTCTGGGGGAGATGCCCTGATTACTGAGTGACTTTGTGCTGGAGTTGAGGGCCCTCTCCAGCTGTTGGGATTGTTTGTGCGGTGATGATGATGATGATAAGGGGTTGCGAGTAATCAGAGTTGGGTTGTGTAGACAATCTTTTAATCTCTCCATTATGAATGTTGTTCAGCTACGTCTGAACGTTTCATCCATTTCTGATAAATGTGACTTACTGCACTTCCTTTTCATTTGGCCTTAAATATTGGGTGGACTAGCAGAATATAACATGAGGTCTGGTCATACCGTCGGGTTTGGAGATATTCATTGTGCTTTGTTGTTTTTAAGGGGGGGAACCTCAGGTCAATTGTGGATCATGGTAAAAGTCAACAGTGCTGCTCTTTCATAAATAAGCCCCAAGACTTAATATTGCGGGCTGTTTCTCCTTCAAAGATAAAAATATTATTGCATCCCAACGCCATCCCCCACTGCCTTTTGGGCACGGTGCAAGTCCAGCGTCCGTCTAGACGTGCGGCATCATTAACCTGCTACGACCTCGGCCCCTGATGAATTCGCTCTCACATCCCCTGCAGCCTAGCGGTAGCAGCCCTCCTCCCGTCCACTGGGAACTGGGGCTCCTCTGGACTGGCCATTAGAGCCACTAGCCTCTACTGGCAGGCATTAATAGGCCAAGTGGCCGGAGCCTCTCTCAGACTGCTGAATAATTCAGACCGTCTGGGCCGTGTCTAGTCCCGGGGCGCAGGGGGATGTGAACTGGGGAGCAGGGTGCAGGGGGCTGCATGGAGGTGCAGGGGTTAATAACAGGTCTGCCTCTCCGTGTCAGCAGCTGCTCAACCCCCCTCCACCCCCCACAAACGCACCCAACCCCACCCCACGTATGAAAGAATCCTATTCAGTTGATTAGATTTTTCAAAATGGATCAATTTTTAATCAGTGGAGCATCTGACTACGGTCAATACCATTGTCGCTGGGAAGACAGTTGCTGGACAGCCGTCTTTATTTACAGGAATGTTTGTTTTTTACTGTATGCAGATGTAGAGGCAGGAAATGGCTGGCCCACATCACTGCACCACTGCAGTCCCTGGCCTGTCCAGGCAGGGGTCTGGACTCATCATGTATGTCTGCTACAACAACACCACCACCAAGGCTGCAGCAAATCCAGCGCTCTCTGATCATGCCCTTTGGAAGATCAGCGGTGAATATTTATTCACATCAGAGCAGAAAGGTGGATTAGTCTAATGTCTTTTCCTGTGCGAATGTGGGTCTGTCCAAAGAGACTTCTCTTACTCATTTGCATCTGCATAAGTAGTGAGTAGGAGTGAAGAGCCAACAAACTAGCTGTAATACCGCCATCAAAATTTCATTGGGCTGTGGGGAGACCCTAACATGTTAAATAATGAGGAGCCCATAAACTTAATGTTCAGAACCTCTCCGCAACTGCTGACGACGTCTAGTTATGACTCGATACGTAGGCAGAATTATGAGGAGATAATCCTTCTTCATAGTCCTCCTCGTTTTTGCACATCTGGATCTTGAACACGCAACCACCAAATATTCTTTGTGTGATCACTTCAAGGATCGCTCAGTGTGTAAAGATCAGAGTGAAGCACTTTTTATGAAATATAAATATGTCCCATCAGAGTACAGAGAACCACTCGAACACATCACATGGTCTATATTTGCTGGTTAATGTCACTTCATGTTTACTGTCTCCAAGTAGAGAGCCTTCATACTGTATATTTGAGCAGGAAATAGCAGTAGTAGAAGTAAAAATATTGCTTTTATATATAACACTTGCCCAGACAGTGTCCTCTTATAAACAGTGAAATATGTCAACAAGGTCAAATGGTGCAATGTGCTGTAAAATCAATCATGTTCTGTCCTGATGGGGTTAAATCAATGTATCAAAGTCAAAGAGATTCATCAATAACATGACAACACAAACATAAGTGCACATATGAAATATCACTTATTCTGCACTACTTAAAAACATTTTCGTCCCACCCACAACCTAAAATAATTAAGAAAATATTTCAGCGAAAAATGACAATTATCCTTAAAATACATACTGTGACAGTGTCACACTATATAATGCCATATAAACTGTAGAAATGTTATATCTTTATAAAAATCTTCTAACTAATAATATTATCTTCAGAACTGCACCCAGTTCAAATGATGCAGATGTTAAAAATCAGTTCACATTAAATAGAAACAATTTAGACTTCATAGTACAAGTTAAATATCTATTTTCTCATTTTCTGTTTTCATGGAATAAAGTGGGACACAGTGAAAATGACAGAAAGATGACTGAAAGCAGAAATCATCGGGATCCATGTACAAAAAGAACTGTGGATCACTTTGTGGAGGCCTGCTATAGTGCCATCTAAGATAACTATCATGGAATTATAAATATTCGTTCTTAGTGCTTTGTGCATTGTAAATGTACAAAGTTTAACAGGAGGTTAGTCTAAGACAATACAAAACCTAGCAAGGGGTCAAGTGATAGCCATTGTTCTTTTGTATGTGTGTCAGCTTACATACAATACATCTATTACAATGCATACAATAGTCCTTATAATGAAAAGGAGGTACTGATTTCATCAACACATGCCACATCTAAAGCAGATTGTCTGAGAGCAGTCAAATGGTAGGTTGTCTCCAAACTCTCTCAGTAATACTCACTCAATTAATCATAAATACAGTGCATGCAAACTTGGACATAGTCGTATCAATGGCTTTGGAGAGGCCATAGTAAAAATAGTTTTACAGGAAATAGAAATAAAAATAAAAATAGTTATAATTATTGGCCCTCAGTGCAAAATGATTTTTCTTCCGTGGCTCTAGTTGAAATATTTGTATCACAAATGGTTTAGTAGTTATTGACCAAAATGTAGAAGCTGGTCATTTCATATTATTCCTACTGACAAGTGTTGGCAAAATGCTGGATGAAGAGGAAGCAAAACAAAACATTTGGGCTTGGATGGCTAATAAGTGATCTTAGCTTGGCCTTTGTTACAGTTGACCACTCAGTTTTAATCAGCTTTCTAGACAAATGGGTTGGCATTAGGGACTTAGCTATAGAAATTTAGGCTCCTGTTTCACTGAATGAAGCTTCCCAATATTAATTACTAAAACATTTTTTCCTTGGCCCCTGCCATCCTGTGGCATCCGCCAAAAGGTAAATTCCGGGCCCCTTGCTGTTGTCAATTTACACGCTTCCCATGGGTCATTTTATCCACAACCATAACGTTAATTTTCACAGTTATGCAGATGATACTCAGCTTTATGTCCCCCTCGGACCCAATCATTCAGACAACTTGGCAAATGTTTGATCCTGCCCCACTGATGTTAAGTGTGGAATGTCACAAAACTTCTAAGATGCCAGCATCTTTCGCTGCTATCGAGTCAAATTTTGGTGGCCTAACATCAAATGTGAAGCCCTCTTTCCTTAACAGAACCATGACTTCTTTTTCTTTTAAGAGACAAATTACAAACTGTAATTACAAACTGCAATTTGTTTGTAATTTAACTGGTTTTTCAGCTAATAGCTAAAATAAAGAATAAGTAAGCTCTATCTTGCGCAGACCTTGAAAATATAATTCATGCTTAGTGTTACATGATGCAATGAACTTTTTTCTGTTTTTATTCAGAAAGCCATTTCTTGTCCACGACTAGTTCAAAATAGAGCTGCAAGGCTTTTAACTAGTTCCAAAAGACGGGACAATTTGACTCATCCTCCTCTCTCCAATGGTTGGCTGGAATTTTAGAACCAACTCAAGATTTTATTATTATTATTATTATTATTATTATTATTATTATTATTATTATTGTTATTATATTGTTGATTATAGTATTAGTATAGTTTTGTATGCATTGTGTGTTGCCTTTTTTTCAAAACAGGCTCTGGAGCACTTCCTAGTCATGAAAGATAAAAGACTGAGCAGATGACATAGATCAATACAACAGAAGGATACTGAGGCAGTGATGGAAAAGCTTAAATGAAATAAACAGAAGGTTCCAGCTACAAGGAAATCAAAACAATAGACACAGTCAGGATGAACATATCCCATTTACAGTACATAAACACATATCTTAGTCAGTGGAACAGGGAAGATGGTGACTAAACAGTGACTATATGTCATTTTTAAAGGCTGGTTTGTTACACTATCTAGCCTGATGGATAAACTGTATTTATGTAGATATACTCCCACAGCTTCAGCCAACACAGGACAATACAAAATCATACATAGACGTTTTTTCTTTATACTGATATAACTGACTTATTGACTTCAGTATACGACATGGTAACCTATATTTACAATACAGTGTGGATTGGAGTACTAACATACTGCCAAGTGACACTGGCATGACTTCATGACATTTTGACCCTGTGATAAGATGACATGTTTGCATATTAACATGGTGGAATTAGTGTGACATAATCTGGCACACTGGCATCGTGGCATATTGACACAGACATGATTGCACATTGGCATGCTGATGCTTTATAGCAGCACAATCATGGTGCCACGGTGTCTTCACTAGACTGGTAGATATTCCTCAACGTCAAAGGAAAGTTATTGTTTGTGTCCACACTGTATTGAGAGTCCAGCTCTTCTGAGAAAAAGTCTTAGATAAAATCAAAAACTCATGAATGACAATGACCATCGTTTCAGCAAGCGAGCAAATCAGCAAAATAATAGCAAAATAAAGTTTCTGCATTACACTGTCACCACCTTGAGTGAATTATTTGTTGTGGCTTTTATTTTTGCTTAATTTTTTTGTTGCTCCTGTTTCTGACTGACAGTGGATGAAACAACACTATGGTGTAACTTGTAAGAAAGACTTGAGTTCAGACTTGACATACCCCCCCCCCCCACCCCATCTAATCTTTCTTCTTAAACATCAAACTTATGCAAAAAGAAGCAATGCTTTCACTATGGAGTACTTCTTTTTTGCTCACTAATGAAAATGTTTTGAATCTCCTTGCTTCTGTGCCATTGGCGTTGTTTTCCTTCTTTGCTCTCTGATTATAGAACTGTATAAACTGGGCGAGATTTTGAATTCTTAGCTGATTGCATGCCTGTAGCCATGCACTTTCTCTGCTTTCCTCTTTCTCCTGATAGCCTCCTTTTTTTCCTGGTACAGTGAGATGCAGTGCACTTTATATGCAGTTATGCTGAATAGGTGCTGATGTATGTTGAAAACAGTTTTGCAGGTGCCTTGTCAAAATGTGCAGTGGATAGGCAGTAACACAATTCTATTTAATATGCTATCAATCAGCCGGCGGATTCCCATTTGTACATACAGTATTATGAGTCTACTGTTCCCCAGACTATCACGACACTGCCGGTGTTTAGCTGCTCTCATGTCCTCCAACAGCGTGTCCCTATTGTCTGTTTGTCTGTTTAATATGCAAAGGCGGTCATTCAGGGAGTCATTTTGGACCAGTGTAAACGAATCGGCAACAATGATTAGCTGGCACTGCAGAGGAAGTGTCCATCATTGTGTTAGTGCATTTGGAGACCATCACTCCTCCCTCAGGTCATCTCGCCACTGCTCTCTCAGCCTCGCGGAAGACGCACTCTGAAAAACACCCAAACAGCACCAGAGTAAATACACTGTAAGTGGAGTTACTTAATGGGACATTTTGCATGCTTAATTGCGAGTATGGATTGAGGGTCCATTAAAAGACATCAGTGTCTTGGAGTCCAGCATATAGTTTGAATATACTTGAAATGGATTGATCCATTGACTTCCCGGCTTTTCTATCTGACACAAGTAATTAGAAACAGAGAGGGCAATGCCATTTTGAAGATGATCTGAAAAACAAGAAATAAAACATTGGTAGTATCCAGACAGTCCTGTTTCAGATGCCGGACAATTTTGTTTGTTCAGTGTATGCAAGCATGCTTCGGGGTGGCTCCGTAGACGTCCTGAGGGAAATATCAGGCTTATTTATTGGAGCCTTTTTAGCCCCAGCTCAATAGCAGCAGTCTGATGGCCGGGGTACAGAGGGACTATCTGGCAGAGGAGGAGGTGGAGGAGGAGCTGGGCCTGGCGTCAGCTCCACTGACAAGCTCTTATTTACCGTCCAGATCTATGACTCATTTTATGTACCTAATCGTAAAGCACCGAGATTTATCGGAGGTAACGGGACAGTGGGGAATACCCCAGGAGACTGGCAGATTCAGCCCCCCCCCCCCACTCCTCCGTCCATTCCTCGCTCCCCTGGCTGGGCTTCAGGTTCACGCTACCTGCGCCAGCACGCCAACACCTTCTGGGAAGATGGGGGGTGTTGGAGCCCAGATGAGGAAGTCCATATTTCTGCCAGGTATGGACAGCTGATAGCTCATCTAATAAAGAAGAGGGCCATAAAAATTGGACAGGCTAATGGATGACTCTGTAAGGATTAATAACAGCTTATTGGTCAGGTGCAGTGACCTCTTGCAGAGCTAACAATGCTGCGGCCAAGTGGGCTCTTGCTGCATGCAGCACCGTGCTAGATGACCAAACCAATAAATAGCAGGGGGGGAGGGGGGCAAGGAAATAAAACAGCTCTCATAATTTTGATACCTACTGTACCCTCTTATGTTTTAGGTAAAATCTTGTTTTGTAAAGTACAATTGAGTTTTGTTGGTTTATAAATAATGTATTAACCTCAGGGAGAAAAAAAATCTAAAGGTTGACATCCTCACTTACCATCATTTTTTCCTCATGTCTGCCACTCCAGTAATGGCAAAGGGGGAAGCAAAAACAAGAAGGTATTGTAATACCGCCTTTGTTCTGACAGGAGCGCTCTCAGGGCCTGTTTTATATTCCTGCCGAAAATTAAAATTAAACTTTCATTGTTGTGCATGCTGTTTAATCCAATAACGATCTGATGTAACAAACTGCCGTAATATCTCTCAGCATACTTAATCGGAGCGGACTTAGCCCTGTCACTTTATATTAACCTCTGCTGCAACAGGAGAAGGGCTTCACTAATCTGCCATTGTTGGGTTTGGCAGTCTGTAGCTAGTGCAAAACAGATTTGGCAGTCAGCGCGAAAGTAAAGGCTTTATAATGACAGCAGGGCCTCTCTGCTATTTCAGCTAATAATGTCAAAATCTAATAATGCTGTGGCCCTCGGAATTAGATGGGAGGTGAATGGGTGGGAATAGTGGTGGTGCAGAAAAGGATTTTAGGGGGGATGGCCTCAGCCGTCCCACCCCCTCTCATTATGTCACTCACTTTTTAGACTGCAAATTGGCAAACAATTTAATCCCTAATGACCTTTAAATTCTGTGTGTGTGTGGAGGGGGTGGGGGTTTGGGGGGTGTGTGCGTGCGTCCCCACACAGTCGCCGACATGTTCGTCTCGTATTCTATTAAAAATGTATTGTTGCGAGGAAGTTGCGTGAAACAGAGCAGCGTCCTGACATCATAGTTAGACGGCATTGTGTTAACAGGATATTAGGTTCGCCGGGAAGCATCCGAGCAGGGGACCTAAAGAGTCTCGGCTAACGGAGTGACCCCACACCGCTCGGCGAGGCAGCATCTGCAGCGTCATCAAAGCATTTGACTCCTGTGTATCCCCCTCCAACCCCCCCTCCTACAAGCGCAGCCTTGTAACTTAAAACAAAAAGCTGATTGGTTGCTCTCTCAGCCTCCCCTCATCCCCTCCGCTGTGGATGAGGTCTCAGCCCGGGAGATAAAATAGCAGTTATTTCTCATGTGCTATGCCATTTTGTCAGTTTGACTGTTCCACTTATTCAGTGTTTTTTGACTTGCTGAGCTTGAGGGGATGTGAGTGCCATTTCGCAGCCAGATCTGAGTTGTGTTGATTGAATTAGACAAAGTCGGAAGATAATTAAGAACCGCAAGGCGCTGCAAAACTGTCTGCTTCCAAACTGGTGAAAATGAGACGCTGCCACATCAATGAGCTAGCTGGCTCTGCTTGATGTCAGTGGTGGGTTATATCAGTTGACACCCTTACCTCCTAGTGCTGGAGCCAGTTTCCTCCTTTCCCTTTAATGTTTCTCCAAATATGATTAATCACAAGCCGTAAAACCGTTGCTTCTGACAGTGAACCACGTTTGCACAGCTTTGTTTGTTTCTTTCACGCTAGTAATATGATCCTCAGCTGCCAAGTGTAGTTTATGGCATAAACACAGCCCCAAAGAGGTGTGTCTGGGAGTCAAATGGGAATCATAGCTTGGCCCACAACATTTTTCATGCTTTGCTTGTGATTTAGTAAGTCTGCAAGTGTTTAACCATTTATATCTGAGGGTTTTATGCACATTTACAGTGTTGACCTCCTGATATTCTGGATTATACGGCCATAATTACGTTTTCCAGCCCTAATCACTGTTTTTACACCTCAGTGTTTTGTCTAAAGTACTGCTGCTTGACTGAAGTACAAACACTTTCCAGAACTTTCCAGTATTCAGTGTAATGTAAAGTATTTTTTGTCCTTCTGGATCATCAACATCTTCATGAAATTCATTCATGAAACGTAAGAAGGAGGTATCAGACACTTGACTCCGCCACATAATGTGCTGGCAGCTCATGTGCATTCAGGCACTTCCCAACCTTTCTCTTTTTGTTTCTCCCATTTTATTTTTTCACCCTATTTTATGGATGTTGGCCATGTTGGTGCTCCTCTCTCTTTTCCATCGCTGGATAGGTAATGTAGCTGTGAGGTTAATGTTGAGAATCGTATAGCTCCAGCACAATAAAATTGACACCGTGAGAGCTAGAGAGGTATGTTTATGGTAGCGCCTGGCTGTGTGTCTGCCTTTGTGTTTGTGTGAGCCTGAATGTGAGAAAGGGGCTGGGGCTGTTTGGAGGCCCCCAAAGGGGCTGGACTGTAGGCTAGGAGGGTGGGAGCGCAGTGGAACATGGGGTGTCAAAGGCTAATTTTCAAAGCCACTCACGGGCGCTCATCTCTCACTGTGAAGTGGCAAGCGTGGCAAGTGGCTTGCACGTTGTCATGGATACTAAAGCATGGGACCCCAGAGATGGGGAGCGGGGGACGAATGGCTGCCCTGTCTATAGGATTCCTGTCAGCTCTGGCCTGATAGATGGCATTGACGGATCATTTGTCATACTGTAATTGTTCTCAGCAAACACAGAATACCCACTAGTATAAACAGTAGTGTGCCGCTGGGCTAATAAAGCGGGAAAATGGAAAGGGATTCACTGATCCACTGCCTCTTTCACTTAAAGAGACAATGGCTCTGTTGTCCAGGCAAGGCGGTCTGATTAGAGCTGTGAGGGCTGAGAAAAAGCCCGGCCGAGAGAATAAAACAAGGCAATCATAAAGCAAACGGCAGTCACTTCTCTGTATCGATGTGGCTAGGCGGGGGTGAAGTCTGTGAGAAGTGTTGACAGCTGAGGGAACAACAGGAGTAGGTCTACGAGTGATTCGTTTTCTCCCCCCTCTCTATTTGGCCACTGAAACGGTGAGGGAGAATGCTTGTCCAAGATAACAAATACAGCACAAGTGCAGATGCATAGCTGGGACTAGGAGCTCTATCTGCCAGGCTCCAAGATAGCCAGGCGCCTGAGCCGGGTACAAATGACTCTGGGTACAAAGGTACTATTTGTTCACCCTTGTTTTGGTATGGACCGTGTGTCTTTGCTATTACTATTGGGATTGACCTAGTGCCATCGCTCCGCTCGGAACGCTCCCTCCGCTCCGGCTTTGTCTGCGTGTATGGGCGCTCAGACATGCGTGACTGTCGAGGTATGTACTGGACATGACCTGGGATTTCTAATGTGAGCTAGAATTAGCTCAGCTCCAGCTCCACTTTCATCAGCCGTGTTCCTGTGAAAACTTTAAGAAATCCTTTCGGAGTTGCAGATTAACAGTGATGGCGGAGAGCCAGGGCTCCAGCTGGACGCCGTGGTTCAGAATTCTCACCACAATGCAGAGTTTAACATCCAATCCGGTGATGATTAGGACTTTGTCAAATTAGATCAAACTTGTCAGGCGCCCACACTCTTCCACGCTCATTTGCTCAATTCGTACTCATGCGGGGAGCGTGGCCCTCTGCTCCGCTCTGTGGTCCAGTCGTAAGCATTTTCATGCGGGAGGCAGTCGGTAGGTGTATGATGAGTTGACTAACGGTGTGTGTTGTAGGTGTGTGTTGGAGGCCTGTGTCCTGCAGCCTGCTGGTGTGTGCTGAAGTGAGCGTTCCTGGCACTCCTCGTGGAGCTCTTCACCCCACTGACTGTACCCTGACACACTGTGACGCCTGGAGCACTTTAGGCTGACCCGGCTGCTCACCTCCCGCCTGATGGACAGATTAAAGGACCATTAAGCATAATTACTGTTTCAGTTGGAGAGGCCAACTCATCCTGTCAGAAATGGTTACAAATTGCTGCACCTCTGCCCCCTGCATGGCTCTTAAATTCTGAATTTCATTACATTTGTCTACTTTCTTACTATCAACACGTTTGGGCTTTGACAATAAAGACGTGTTTACTGGGAAGAATCAGGGAGGCAAACGGTGATTAAGGGAAATAACGCTTCAAATTGGGCCGAAAAATGTCTTTTTGCAGCGTGCTTTGCAATAGGCGTTTGAGGTTTTTTTTCGTGACTATGTGGCTCTAAGCCAATCAAAGTGAGCCTGATGGCTGCGGAGAGGAGTGTGACAGGTAGTTGATGTGATCTGGAGTGGAGCGGTGTGAGTGTGTGGTCTGCTGCGCTGTCTGTCTGATTATGTAAAATGTGGTGAGATGGTGTAACACTGGCTGGCTGTTGCAGTGGTTTGCCAGCTCCAGAGGGCCTGTTGCCAGTTTTACATGAGAATGTGCAGCAGCGCCTCGTAATGTTCTCCTCTCTGTATCCATAAGAAAACCCACACTGCCGCCCAAGGGAAATTGGTCGATACCATCAACACAGCTGGAGGCCCAGGCGGCAGACAGAGTTTTCCCATTTTTACACCAACACTGATGTTTATTATGAGATCTCCCTTTACTGTAACCTGCCCCTCTTGCGCCCCTTCTCTTCCTCATTTGGCCCATTATTACACCCATGGTGAGAACAAACAGTTTCCCTACTTAATAATTCACATCACTTTCATCTGATACTCAGTTACCATGGGCAATTTAGTAGTTGAATAATTTTGTGAAAAATTCATTTATTATCGCTGTGCGTTATGAATCTGGAGAGACGGAGAGTGGAGTGGTGGAGGATTTTAAATTGCGTCTGTGGAGCGAGGGATCCAAGGGAAGGTAATGTGTTCTAATGTTCTCAGCCATATGCATTGTTTTCAGGGCTCATCGGTTTTACATCGATTCCCACTGAAGTGTTTAATTGCATCATGAATATGATCTAATTCTGTCCTTTTCACCGAAACTGGAGCACTCTCTGCAAATGATGTACGGCCTTGACAGCACCACATCAGGATGTATTTTATATGGAATGTAAATTATAGTGTTAAATTAGCCTGGAAAGATAACTAGCTGGCACGGGGGAATGGACTCAACAGTTTAATTTAGTGTCAAAAGGCCGTGAAGGGATAAATCACCTCTCTCTCCCCTCTCTACTATGCCATATTAGGCTTTAATCATTCTCCTTTTCTTGTAATATCACTTGTTTCTCACTGCTGCCTAAGGAGTTCTCCAGAACTACACTGCATTTCCCGCAGCATCAGTCCACTGCTTATAAATGCTTCAATTTGGGCACACAGAAGACAATGTTAGCCCCTTTTTTTACTTTTATGGGCTTTTCATTCTTGAGATACTTCCTTTAACTTTCCCCTGAGATCCAAGATGGCACTTGGAAGATCTGGAAATGACTTTCAGCAGCAGCAGCAGCAGCTCTGAGAAAGTACAGCAGCAGGTGAGGAAGTGCAAGTCTGCGTGACACAGTCTGGTAGGTGGAGGACTCATGAAACAGATGAAAGCCATTAGGTAGGCTTTGGTTTATAAGACGGACCTCTCACGGTTTCCTGTGCTCCAGGCTGGAGTGTTTGTCTGAGTGGCCCTGCCATTATCCAGAGTTACCCTCCATGACCCAAATAGGCCGCTGTGCCTGGGAGCAGCCGTCTCGCAGCCTGGTCTATCTAGTATGATTGTGTCCTTGACGACAACAACAACTAGGGGAAAAAAAAAAACACCTGGCCAAGATCTGTGTTTTAATGTGAGAACTCACTTGGCTTTGTGTTCCCAGAGTCCTTAGCTGGGAACTGACATTTACTTTAATTCACCTCTCATCCTCTCTTGCGATGGGCAGATGGACGCAGGGAGAGAGGATCACTGAGGAGCTGCAGGGGCCAGACGACACCCTCGGGTGATGGAGATACCGGCGCAGCCTTTTGTGCGTCCTTTCCGGTTAGTAGCTGGACACGCACTGATATCTAAAACCAACAACTCACCCCACCATAACCAGGTCCTCCTCTCCCTTTGAATTCCTCCTGCTGTACTACCGATTTTGACAGCTCTCTAGAGAAAAGGGCCCTTAAATTATCAAGTGGGGCTGTAGTTGTTTTCCTTGTTGTTTTCATCTCTTAGGCGGGTGGGGGGGCAGGGGGGGCTTTAGGGAGGAATTGGTATGTTAAATGAGCTATGGGAGGTCTGCTGAGGCAATTTTTTTTTTCGTAAAGGGGGGGAGTTCAGTCAGACGAGAATTGCTGCGTTGGGCGTTTGAGGCAGCTGTGTGAAGTCATTTTCCGGGAGTGCAAGCGGGAGAGAGGTGCGGATTAGGCAGCGCCTCTGAGCCGGAACAAGTCTGTCTGGGAAGGGATGAAGGCTACAAACCATAGATCTAATTCCCGCTCACGCTGCTAGACAGCAGAGACACTCGCACACAGCCAGTGTGAATTAGGCCCATTTGCTCCCCTCAGTCTGAAGCGAGCGAACACAGGAGCAGACAGGGAGAAGTTGACAGACTCCTCACATCCTGCCCTCTCTCCCGACTCCCCGCGCTGTTTCCAGCCCACCTCCAAAAGCTGTCTCCAGTCCGTGCTCCTTTTTTATTGTTTCTTGTGCTGCAGGTCTTCATTATTGCTGACATTAACATGAACACAGTGCAAAAACAGGTTCCACTGTAATCCTGTGAGGGGTAAAAAAAAAAAAAGAAAAAAAAAAAAGGGCATTCCACTGGCAGTGCAGAAAATGTTTGCACCTGTGGCCCCATTGATTGCGTGCTTGAAACTCCAATGCTCTGAAGTTCATGTCTTTTTAATGTGTGTAATGCTTTGCCTCAGGTCATGCGATTGCCCCGAGGTTAAGGAAGGTTCATGTGGCCGTGTGCAGCGGTGGATTAGCCGATGCGCCGTCCTCCTTCTTCTCCCCACCTTTCAAACGCTGCTTCCCCTCATGTCTCCCCGTGCACCGAACCAGACCTAGTGCCCTCTTGTCAGCACACAAAAACCTGACCCCAGAGCCATGCGGCGAAGGGCTGAGATCAATGTGGCTGACCCAGATACACCCCCCCCCCCCCGCCCACCACCCCTCCCGCCTCTTTGTGATTGGACACAGTTTGCAGTTTGCTTGTGGGTCAACCACAGTTTTTTGTAGAGGCGGGAGGGGAAGCTTGCAGTTCAGACCTGAATTAACCTCTGAATGCTATCTGTCATGTAAAGTGTGATATCCATAGGCCTGCAGGCCATGTGACACTTTATCTTGAAGTGTTAACTATATTTGTGGTTTTCACTTGTATTCAATGACTGTTATAACACTTATTTTAGAGAATCTCCAAAAATCAATTGGATTGCTTTAGTTATTAAGGCTGTTTTTAGAGTTCTGTTAGTTGTGAAGAAAGATGGAGATGTTTGTGTACAGGCCCCCTGTTCTCTCCCTGTTGTGCTTGTCTCTCCCATCACAGCCCTCTGCACCCTGCGTGCCCAGTAATGAGTTGTATTACATGCTCTGTGGTGGGCATGTCTTGTGTTAGGAGGCTGCATTCAATCTTTGTACTGTGAATGGAGGGGAAGGCTCTTTGTGTGTCTTTGAGAGGCACTGAATTGAAACGGTGTGCACCGAGTGAAGCTGATGAGGAGAGAGCGAGTCCTGAGAGGAACATGTGGATCCCTGGCAGGCAGCGAAACACTGTAGTATGTTTGCGTGCGCTTGTGCGTAGACATGTGTCTAACAGTGTGTCTGCAAGTGCTCTGTGTGTGTTCGCTGCAGAAGGGTGGATTTCAAGGAAACGGGCTGCTGAGCCGGATGCAAGTTGAATTAGCCTTAGTTATTCGCTTTACTTATCCCACGTTTTCAAATGGCCTGCCAAGAGGTAGTGTATATTATATGAATGAATATCTACTCTGGTCGGCTCATTCATCACTTGAGCCTCTCGTTGTGACCCTTTATAAGGACTGGTGAGGGGCCTAGCTATGGGCTAAGTGATTTTATGAGGCAGCATCATGGGGCTCAGGTCTTATTCCTTTTTGTAGGAATGCATTTTCTACTTAGATGGCAACAAACTGCATTTGCACTTAAAACATATTCTGTAATCTTCTGTTATTTTACATACAAATTGCATCCCGGGCGATGCATTCATCATTGCTCATATCCAGCCCACTCTTAAATGAAAAATGTATCTGAGATGAATAATGGATCCCTCCATAGTATAATTTTGTGTTTCTTGAATATAGTCGAGACTTCTTCCTCCGCCTTATCCTCTAAATTTTCCCTCTTGCCTGGATGAAGTTTTAGAAGAGGGAGATATGAAGAAAAATTACTTATTTACAGTGGTTATTGTTTACCTGAGAATTTTTACAATATGAAGCCTCCTCAGCAAACATAATGTATGGTGTATGGCGTCAGGAAAAGCATAGTGCCGCTGTGAATTGCGACGTCGAGACTTCAGGACATTTGCGCATTTGAGCGCCAATCAATCACGATCACGCTTCTTACCTACATGTGTAGTCTGTGGAACAGTTGGTTGGGGGATGACAGGGTTCGTAGCTAGCCAGCGTACACAGGTGCTGGTGTAGTGGCAGTGTTGCGGGGTTCCTCTGGGGGCTATGGGTGGGCAGCCTTGTGTGAAGCTGGGAGAATTGAGGTTGAGTAGCTGAGCCCTCTGTCTTTATCTCTAATTACATGGTGAGGCTTGGGGAGATTGGGCAGAACTGTAAAGCCCCCACAGATAGCTCGGCGGCGCCCCCGGCTGCAACGCAGCGGGGTCTGAGGGTGTGAAGCAGAACCAGGTCTGGTGGGGCTCTAATCCCACCACAGACGTTCTCCCCGGGGAGCCGCCGGTGTTCTTTCCCCTCCACAGCAGCTCCACAGTCTGCCACATTCCAACCCGCCGCTGGGGGAGAAACACGGCGAGGCTCCGGCAGCCCACTCTGTCGTGCTCTACTTGCTCCTGTCGGTTTTTGTCGTCCCCAAAGTTTCCCAGCCTGTCCTCAGAGACATCCTGACACTGAGTTGCAGATGGGAGGCATTGGACCGGAGCAGCTGGTGTCACAATGTGGATTGGAATTCACAGTTGGGATAAAATATGAAACAAATATGTCATTATACATATGTTTTCCACAGTTTGTTCATCCAGCTGTTTCCTTGCTCAGTCCCCCTCGCTCCCCCTCGCCTTGCCACATAAACCTGGGTAGGGCTGACTCACAGTAATAATCCACCATTCTTTTGTGCCCCATGTTTTTCCTTGGAGAGCGGTTCGAGTTACTTTTAAGCATTATTCTCTGTGGCTGTCGCTCATAAGAGCTCTGTATTCTGGATTTGAATGTTTACACTTCTTTGTTTTGATGATGTGAGGGCGACACTATCAAAGGAGAACACAGAACGTACTTCACTGCAAATGAAAAAGGCAGAATTATTCCCAGTCAGTTAAGTGTCCTTTGATTCCTTTGCAAGTTTAATCTGTGGAAATCGATAAAAGGATGCATGTTGGGCTTGGGAGTCAACAGCAGCCGTGTTTGATGGGTAAACGGACAACCAAATGGATGATGTGGTGGAGCATTCATCTTTCTTTAGGCAAATTGGGCCGCTAGGTCCTGACTAATTGATTGATTGCATGACTTGCTGATACAATCAAAGCCTGGCCTGATTTATGGCGATAAATCGATTGATTAATAAGGCTCTCTGTGCCGGGGATGGTCCGTGATGCTGGTGAGAAGTGGGGGGAAGACACCTCCAAGTCACACATCCGTCTTGGAGCCGTCAGCCTTGTTGGTTTAGCGTGGTAATAAGAAAGGCCTGGATCTCCCTGCTGACATTTACAAAGAGTTGGCTGGCTGTGACCCGCTCCCTAGATTAACCTCCACTTGTTCTCATAAGCACCACTGATATTAAAAGATGGGGAGCTGCGGCAGCCGGGGGAAAAAAAATGAAGTGTGACTTTTTTCGGTTCACCGTTTGCATACATCATTAGGGGGGAACAACAAAAATCAATTGCACATTCCAGAATAAATAAAAACAAATATCTTGAGCAGCGTAATGCGAGGGCCTCTTGTTGACTCTTTCCAGATTACATTTAGCCGGGTGTTTAAACGTTGATTTACAGCAAGATGGAGTCCATTCCCTGCACTCGCCTGCCTGTCTGCCTGCCTGTTCAGAATATGAAATGGAAGTTAAACACTGTGAATCTCCAGCGTGGGGAGGAGGGCTCTGGACGTGTGGGCAGTGTAGCATCAAATAGATTGTGTTTCCTCCCGTGTAAACGCCTAATGTGTGCCGAGCGCTCTGACACAGATGAATGTAAGGAATTTGCTGTAAAGACTTTACGGCCCTTTTGAGAGACATGGCTGGGAACTGGTAGTGTGGAACCTGCACCACCACGCCCCCACCCCTCCCGAACACACGTCCGCACACATGCACGCACACACGAGCCTGCACAAATGCTTACACATGCACACATGTCAAGGCACACAGCCCCCGAAGGAGAGCAGCTACATCAAACTGTTAAGGCTGGCGCGGACATCGGGGATGCTTTTTATTTGCTTTGGGTCAGAAACGGAGGCCCTGATGATGTGATGAGAATCATCTCGCAGACCTGCTGCACACTCTGCGCCACGTTACGGCAGAAAATAATCCCGGTGATTCTCTTGACCGGGCTCATCATTTAATATATGAGAGCTACCTTCTGCTGCAGAACAGGGCAAATTATAAAATGATTCATGTATAAACTGCCCTTTCAAGTGGCTGCTCCCATTCTGCGGCAACGGAGCTCGTCTGCCAGATCTTGGAGCCTTTGTGACGGCGCTCAAAGCTCTCAGCTGCTTGTTGTCAGCGCTGGTTTTATTCCCACTCTCACCGCTCTATTTAGATTCATTTATTTTTGGTTCAAATGCTGTAAAATGAAAGTGTGATGGAGAGAAGGAGGGTAAAGGAGTGTTCCCTCTCCCTCAGACAGGTGGCCCTGGTTTATGTCGCCGGGCCCCAGGGGCCCCGCTAACTGAGTCTGAGCGAGAGGAGGGACCTGTCTCTCAGCGCTACACAGGTGGTGTGAAACGCAGCCCTCTCTCCACACCTGAAATATTCAGATTCTTCCAGCGGCGTCGCTTTGATCTTGCTGCAATCGACAAGGGAAAACGGAGAGAGTAGGGGGGAGAAAACAACAAAAACAAGAGGAAGAGCAGCACACCTGAGAGCGAACAGATTGACATTTCTTAAGAGAGAATAAACAATCGCAGGTTAGCTGTGTTGCGTGGCTCCAGCCCGTTGTTTCAGGTGAAAGTGGGCCATTGTGGTGATGGCTGCATCTTTAGAGCCTTCCTCCTCTCCCACTAACTGACCTCAATGGTGAAGCTTCATAGAAACAGGTCCCCCGCAGCGCGTTTGAAAGGAACAGGAAAACAAACCATGTCCCCAATTTTATTGTTCGAGCTCGACACCACCTCTGCTCTCCTAATTTTTCATGCGTCCTCCTCCAACAACTTCAGCTTAGCAGTTTTTTCCTTCTGTTTTTTTTTTTTTGTTCTTGGCTATTGTGAAACCCCTCCTGTCGCCCCTCCATATTCACGTCTCCATCTGAGCCAATCATTTGGCCAACCGGGGTTATCATGTCTTCTCTCAGGTTTCAACCCACTAGTCTGCTAATGAATCATAGGACTGTGTAATTAGTCACCCTGCATGTACCACACAATGACAATAGACACCCTGATTGTAACCACAGAGTTTGAAAGGAGCAGAACAATGGTCGGCCTTAATGATGATAAATAAGGTGTTGTAATTGGCCTTCGTTTGGAGCATTCAGTCATAGATTGTAATTTGAAGTTTCTAATTGGCGGACATTTAAAGTTATTCATTGGATTGGAGTGTGGATACTGGATTGTTTGAAAGGGCTGTAATAAGATGTTTTCACGATACCTCTTGATACTATTTTGAATAAGACTTTGCAATAAACGGAATTAGAGCCTCCCTGATCATACCAAGATGCGGGACTGGCGTATTGGAGAGAAATGGGGAAACGTGTGTGCGCATGTGTGTGTGTCCAAGTGTGCACGCTGGAATTAAAGAGAGAGAAGTGTTGACAAGTAGGCTGTGCTCTGGTGCATCAGGCGCCAAAAACTCTCTAAATGAAGCAGGGTATGACGAATAATGGCTGACAACACCAGTCACACCTTTTGCTGATGGTTGTAACGCTCACACGCTTCTCCTTCCTTTTGTAAGATTTAGCATGCCGTTTGAAGACAGCCTGACTGACTGGGGATTAATTATTTTGGATGATTTATCAGACTTACCAGTCCAGAGGTGTCAAAATTAAATGTGATTTTCTTCGTTGGTAAGTCCTCACGATCTATACGCTACCTACATATTTCTGCAGCGTGCAGTCAGTGGTGCTGCTGCAGAACGGACAGTTGCAGAATGCACAAGTAATCTGTAGGCAGGGATTCTCAACCAGGGCAAGATAAATCCAAGAGGTCATGAGGCAATTACCGGAATGGGAAAAGAGAATAACCCCCAAATATTTGTTTGATTTTTTTTGTGTTTTTTATGTTGTGAATGAGTAGATCATTTGACCTCATCAAGCCCCTAAATGCATTACAGTCACCACATTTTTGATAAAATAATCAAAGAAACACACACTATGGGTCACAAGTAGATGCTGCTTACTTTAAGGAATACTTTGATATTTTGAGGGAAATGCTGTTTGTTTTCATAATGGGAGTTAAGTAAGCGTCAAACTTAGGGTGTTTCTTAACCCAAGTGAAGCATCAGGTAATGCAAATGTACTTTTTAAAGAGTAGTACAACAGCTACAATAGCATTCAAACATTAAGCATGTTTGGGTGTCATTTTTGTAGTTTAGTTGAGATTGACAACAAACCTGGCAACTGACCTTTTCTCGGATATAATTGGGTAAACTCCTCCCATCTGGCACTCGCAGCGGGTTAAAACAAACTCTCAGAATTATATGCAAATAGTGTTTGATCCAAGCGTGATGGGATCTAATAGCAGTGCGATGGTGGTGTGAATTGGAGGAGCAGCTTTAGCCAGGCTGATGGCGAGTAAAAGTGAAGGAGCAGCAGTTGGTGGTAAACAGATGGAGGGAGTTGCCAGGTGATAGCAGCCCCCCCCCAGTGCTTCCCTGTCAGCTGCGTGCTCAGCTCACGTTCCTAGCGCTGGGTCATGGAGGTCAGCGGCTCCTCCCGGCCGCCTCCCTCTGTCTGAATGGTCCAAAACACACACACACACACACACACACACACACACACACACACACACACACACACACACACACACACACACACA
>JBAJHX010000076.1:3485710-3497875 GCA_037176925.1 Amniataba percoides | reverse complement strand
ACACACACACACACACACACACACACACACACACACACACACACACACACACACACACACACACACACACACTCAAGCACACTTTGAATGGAGTTATTTCCTTGATAAGAAATACCATTCTTTGAAGATGTATTCAGTTTGATTTTCTGACCTATACCTTTTATATCAAGGCCTTAATTCAAGCCCAGGAGCGTCTTGTGGGATATATTTTGTCACGAACCTCTCTCAAGTAGAGAACAGAGTCAACTAAGAGTTGTTATGTTCAAGAACAAAGACTTAGAAATAAAAAGAAAGGCCACTGTCAGCCAACATCAACTGCTCAGTGTAAGAAAAAAAAGCTACAGTAGCTTCTATATTCAATGTAAGATCTCTTTTTATAGTGTGTGTGTGAGCGTCTATGTGTGGTCATTTTATTGAGTATACAGTCGTAGTGCTTCCTGTGTCAGGTTACATCAGGTGACGTAACACAGTCAGTCTCCTACCTCCATTTGACCTTACCTTAACAAAGGGAGTCTGTTTCTCTGATAACTGGGACAAAGAGCAGCCAGTTGTTTTCTTTCTCTGCAAAGGTCAGAGTGCTAAGCAGTGCTGGGCAAATAGCCTGAAAAATAATATGATAATTTAACTTCACAGCAGAAGTAGTTGCATTACACCTGTTTTTACTTAGACCAGCTACGTAAACGTGTCAAGAGCTTCAAACCTTCCACACTTCATTCTGTGTTTGAAGGTATAATGTCAATGTGGTCTAAGTCTAATCTCTGGCTGAATGATACAATGGTGACTGAGCCCACTGATGAAAACCTGCAGCAGTCTCAGTATTGTGATCCAGGTGTTGGTGATCACTAGCGGTGCACAGTAGACTTTTAACACAGCAGACTCGCTATCTCTCTGGTCTCTGCTAGTGATGTGAGTAAATGGCTACTATGGCTGACCATAGGTGCCCTGAATGAAAATGAAATGAAATGAAGAAACGGAACATTTGAGGTTATGACTTTGATAAGCTTCTTGTTTTGAGGTTGGCTGTTAAACATCGCCACAGTAAAGCTGCTGTGCTGTTACAAACTAAACAAACCCAGCTGATTCCTGAATATGGGATCTGCTAACAAAAACTTTTCTAGTAAATGTTAGCAAGCTGATATGTAGCAGACCAGTGTGTGAAGGACTGTGAAGGTTCTCAGTCATCCAGATCATCCAGATCAAGGGAACTGAAGAATTACCAGACTGAAGTTGAAACATCTTCAAGAATCTTGAGCAAGTCCTGCTGACCTTCTTCTGTCTTCTTAGAAACTGAATGAAATGTCCTGGATGGTTCATCAGTAGGGCAAATTGGGAAATTGCCCCAGGATCCTTTACCTGCAGGGGGCCGAGTTAGTTAATTTGATGAGTACAATTTCAGATAAGGTTCATTTAATCTTATGGCCGTATTTATTTTATTTAGGGACGCAAGTCAAAATGTAACTTTAGGCCCAAAATAACTTTAGTTTATTTTTGTGTTCCCATATTTCTAAATAATTTGATGTTTAATCAAATAACCACAATAACAAAGTAGCTGACAAAGAGAATTTTAAAATTGTTACAGGAGTATCAGCTCTTCTGAAGCTGTTATGTGCACTCCTCTCTGGACTTAATGAGGAGACATGGAGGCAACAGGGTGCTTTTACTCACCACCCAAAAATGTAATTTCATTAGCCTGATAATGGCTGGATACAGCCTCTGGGACACCTTCCTGTGTCCTTACAAAAAGTCTAGCGTGTCAGGTTTTTTCTTTACCTTCTCTCTCTAGTTTTCACACTTCCGTGACGCGTTCTGTGATGTTGACTAAAAGCGGCGCCAGAGCACATTTCTGCGCACAACTGTCAAAGCAAGCTCAAGTGTCACGATGACTGAATGAATGAGCGTCAGTGGAGATGAAGTTAATTCTCTGCACCGACCTCTCGATCACCTACGTACATCACACGAGTCTCATGTACAAACACAAGCGACCTCTGATTTGCCAGGGCCCCCCTGGTTGTCCACCACGTCTTTCTGCCGAATCACAGCAACAACTCGATGACTAATCTGACACTGTGACAACCTCAGAGCAAAAAAAAAAAAAAAAAAAAATCTAATGTCGACCGATCCCGACATCAGGTGCCTTCGTTTGCCAGATATCCGCCCACTTCTCTGGCTGCAGCCACGCAGAAGCCGGACTGCTGAGAGTGTCTCTGTGTCGGCCGTTGCAGTATCTGCCATCTGTGAGGAGGGCCTATAGTATCCTGTGCCTGTTTGTCACTGTACATCTTGCTGCTGGTGTCCAAGGTCACAACTCCCCCCTCTCCTGCCCACCCCTCGCTAGAATGGATGACTCCAGGTACACCGGAGGACAGTCATTTGGCTGTGGCCCCACTTCATTTCTCTCTGCCCCTCAAACACAACAGTGAGCTTCCCCACCATTCCCCCAACAAATGCTACAGCTCATGTATTTTTAATCTTTTGACAGATGCAATTATTCTTTACACGCCGTGCTCGTTAATCTTAATGCAGTTATTACTATTCATTGCAGGACGTTTTTGGTCCTATTATTTCATTTGAAAGTGCCTCTCACTCAGTGTGTGCGTGCGCGTGCGTGCTCATTTGTGCGCCGACACTCAGGCCCTCGGTCCAATCAGAACAGGCCAACAGCAGAGTTAATGAATGCAAGAGGCGAACAAGGAAAAGGTGGGGGGAGGGGGCACACGCAGCAGCAGCTCAATATGTGACCTGTTGTATCTGGCTATCATTAACATCTGGTCACATATCAGTTATCCACTTTACCGTGCCTGCTATTGAATACAAATAATGTATCTGTTACTTTGTGAGATTCCAGCATGATTATGTTACGCTTTGTTAATGAGCGATAATGCTCCTGTTCAATGGCAACTAGAATGCAACAGTAAACTCGGAGCAGAAATAACTTCTTGATGCAAGCGATTGAAGTGATTTTTTTTCTCCTCCCTCCTTCTGCCTTTCATGAGGCCCGTAAGCCGAGATGTCAATCCGCTGGAGTGTTTCATTAGCGTTCTATATTTTGATTTGCCTGTGACATCTCCCCATGCTGTGCACTGTAACTCCTACCCAGTCTGGGGCTTGAAAGAGGTCTGTTAACAGTGTTTCCCTAACAATGTTTATATCACCTCCGCACGGTTTTGATCAGTGCAGATAAACACGTCCTGATCACTGAATGCTGAAAAACAGTGGCAGCTTCTGCCCGATTTCATCGGTTTCCCAGAGATGCACCTAACTTCCCCTCGCTTTTTCTTCCTCTCCGCCTCGCCTTCTCATTCTGCTCTTCTCTCCTGGAGTGTGTGAGCGATTGTGTGTGTGTGTGTGTGTGAGTGGCGTTTGAACGTCGGCGTTTGTTGCCACCTCTGTGAGAGCAGCGAGGCCCTGTCGCCAGGGGCGTAGCCCTGAGACTGACGCTCCAGGTGTTTGCTCTTCCTTGCCTCCTCTCAGTACACACACTCATCCCTCAGGATCCACCCCGCTCCCTCTCTCCTTTAGAACACAGCTCCTTTTATCTGAGCGGGGAGCTCACTGAGAGTTTGTGAAGATTCTGATCTGAATACACCCCTCTAAGTGTGTGTGTGTGCGCCGGGCCTACGGCATGTCTGAGGTGTGTGTGTATGTGTGTGTGTGTGTGCTTTGGTGGAAATGTTATGGCAACAGTGCTTGCTAGTGGTGACCACTGGTACTGCGGAGCAGAGCTCAAGCACCAGCAGCTTTTTGTCACATTCATCCGCATGTCTTCCTGTATTATGAGATGGTTATAAGTGCCTCGCATATTCACATCAGATGTATCCCTCGGCTATGAGATTATCAGAGGAGAACGCGCTGACCTTAGTAATTCACAGTCATTCAGATGCACAAAGAATAGTTGTCCTTCTTCAACCCTGCATATACATAAGCAAGCACCAGCGAGAGAGGCCTGCAAGGCACGGCAAGCTGCTTTATTGTAATTTTGCAGCTGAGTACCTACAGTCAGGATGAGAGTGAAGAAGGAGTGTTGTGCGCGTTTGTGGAGGTCTGTCGGAAAATAACGACGTATAAAAGCTGATGGAAAATGAAAGCTCTCTGGGCGGGATGAGATTATGCACAAGTGATTAATAAGAGCAGTAATAAACAAAGGCCCAGGAGATGTTTGAGGTGCTTAATAATGCATTATGTTCATAAAAGAGCTGGGCCTCTCCAACTGATCCCTGTGGAGTAGGAGACCCCAGAGGGACCAGGAGAGAGTGTGCTCTTAAAAGATAGTGTGTGTGTGCATGTGCATGTGTGTAGGAATGTGTATGTGTGTGCCTGCAAGCTGATAAGATGTAACCATGGGATTCAAAAATGTAAAAACAATAGACTGGTGTATTTGATGAGGTTAATTCATTGTGATTTGTCGTACATGTCTCATAAATAGGAATGCGAGGTGAGTGGTTTTATCTGGAGTGAAGTCTGGTTTGGATGTCATCGGCACTTCTTCTCTCGCTGCAGCATCTCATGTTAATTTTAAATGCTATCTAGCTCCGGCTCCGCTCTTTGTTCCACGCTTTTAAATGTGTTTGTATTGATGTCATTCCTTCTCTGTCCTTCAGTCTGTCGAACAAAGACATGGAACGGCAATGAAAAAGAACAGGTTAAGAAGTTTCTCTCTCAGCTTTGTTTTGTTCGCACACAAAAGCTGCCACTTCCCACAATCATTTTTTTCTTTCATTCCACCTATCATTTTATTTTGGTATTTTCTCACTCCTCCTGCCACATCAAGGTAAAGAGAGACTTCGGTTTGCTATCTGAATATCAAATGCTCGTTGCTTTAAAATGCAGCACGAACACAAAAGTCGTGTTTTTTTTTTGTCTTTTTTTCCAATCGAAACTAATCCTTGACAAGTAAAAGAAAAGAGGCAGCGATTTATCCTACAGACCTTATATCACTTTACATTGTCTGTGAAGGTGAAAGTAAAGACTAAGTGTTCTCTCAACCTAGTTTTGCTTCTTGACAACAATATTACGGCAGTGTTACTGTTTGTTGCAGCAGCGGCAGAGCGTGTTTATGGACCTTGAAGTCCACTCAGAGGAAAAAAAAAAAAAAAACAAGACTGTTTTGAATGAAAAGAAAAAACCTTGGAGCACAGCCTTGTAAATTAATTTGTTCGTGTTGTATGATGGGAACACAGCTGGCCTCATTAACATGCGCACAACAAATAATTATAGCGTTTTTTTTTCTCTCTTCAGCCAGCCAATGCTTGGCTAATGGGCTTGCTGGGTTAATTATGTCAGAGCGTAATTACACAGGGCCCAGGGAGACATAATGGTGCACCCTGCTGCGCCCACACCGCCTAATGATGGTGTATCGCTGACAGGGCCAAGACGGACCGCCCCGACACACCTGCTTGTCTTGGCGCACACCACCCTGGTCCACCCCCACCCACCTAGACACACATCGCCGAACCTGCGCGTCATCCTTCCCGGTGCCACCTGCAGTCCGCTGAGCCGTCCAGCTTCTGACAGGCTTTGGCTCGGGCTCGCCCTGGACCGAAGGCTCACCCAGATACAGTAACCGCCTCCTGCTCAGAGATGTGCAATAGCACAGACACACAGCACGGCAGTGACCACGAGGAAGGCAGCTACAGGGTGGCAGCCTCATTATCGCTCCGCCAAAGTGATGAAACTCGATATCAATGCAGCTGAGAATGTGCAAAGACAATTACAAGTCATGCTCACATTTGCTGGCTATTAGCAAGTTAGAGTTTATCACAACTTGGGTCTTATTTCTGTAGTTGTGTCCGTCTCCTCCACTGGTACTAATATCACTGTTGTTTCTAACACTGAGAGGTGCAGACCAGTGTGACTCTCAGTCCTTCACCTCACCACACAGTTTCATTTCATCCAGCTTCGCTCCTGCAGTCCATGACCTTCACCATCAGTCATGTGACAAGTACACAAAATGTCTTTTTAATATACTCGTAATATGATATTGACTCCAATGCAGAAGATTAAAAATGATAAATGACCATGAATACAAAATGGACAATATTACAGTCATTTTTCAACTGTTTTGTTTTTCATATACAGTTTCTATCTTAACCATGCCATTTATAAAAAGGTTAAATCTCAATTATTTGGTACAAGACACAGAACTTAATTCCTTCAAGATTATTTCTAGACAGTCCAGTCAAATCTCTTCCACCTCTAAATATTTAGCGGTACCCCTAACTAAAGTCAAAGTCAGTCTATTTTTCCATTTTTTCCAATTTTTTCCTGTTTGTGATTAATGATAACTCTCTTTCGCATTCTGTTTTCTGATTTCTCAGATCTTGGAAATTGCTAAAAAAGAGTCAGATGGAGCAACAAATGAGCAGTCAGACAATCAGACGGGTTGTAAGCAAACATACAGTTTGTTCTTGCTGTTGTTGTGTACACCCTGTTATAACTGAACTTTCAGGTGTCACCTTTCCATATAAATTAGCTGTAAATCATAAGGTGTCTGCTTCATCACACCCTGTCTGACTGCCTGACTGCTTTGAGCTTCTCACCGCGTTGGACCTCACCGTAATGTTTTGCGTTCTGTTCTCAGATCTCAGCAGTCGCTTTGGCACGTAATGATCCTTTAACAGCAGACAGCTCCTCCCTGTGAGCTGAACCTCGGTGGCTCTGACCTGTGTTCACCTGAGAAAAATGATGTCTGAAACGTTTTGTGATTTATTAGTTTAAACGAGCTGCTGTTGCCCGATCAGTTATCATGACCTCAGAGCCGACAGCCAATCATCTATAATTAAGATAAGGGGAGAACTAAAAATTGAGCCATTTATTTTGCTCTGGGAGTGATGTGGCTCACGTGATGTACATACCGTCTTCTGCTCTGTGATCTTTTCTTTATTACCGGGAAAGGGAGCGCTCGGGTTAGTGTTGAACTCCTCTTCCATTCCAGCTTTTATTTGGCAGGTTTACCGTCAGAGCTGCTGTAAAAACGGAGCTCTGCTGCTTCTTATTAGCCGCGTCAATTAGTAGCTCTATTTTCCAAAGTTATCAGCAGTCTTTCTGGACTCTCCTTCAGTAACTGTAGATCCCCGGCCCTTTGAGAGTATCCCCCGCTGCTCTACTTTGACGGGGGTTAATTTTGTATACAGACTTAAGTTATATCCCTTCACTTTAAATTTGACTTTACTTTACTCCCCTGCCACTGATTGATAATCCTGGCTTGTCCATGTGTGAGAGATCCCTTACTATAATCTCTGTCCTTTGATCATTAAAAGTTGAAAGGATATATGGGAAAGAGGCTGATAAAGTGATTTCTGTGACAGTGGGTCGATGGAATAGCAGTGCTTTAAGTCATCCTGTTTGTCTTAGAAGAGCTGTGCTCTTAATAGTGATGTCCCTTGTGACTGATGCAATATCTCCACAGTTGGTGTAACAATGAATGCAGACAATGTTTGACTGTAAACGGTCCTGGGAAAAATAGCTCAATCAATTAAATGGCCCAAAATGTTTGTCTGATGAAAATGCAGATATGGCGAGCTGCAATGTATGGCCAGGGTTTCAACAAATTGCACGTTGCAGAAGTTTTGACTCTCTGATGAGCATTTATTTTCGTGGCCTGCCGGCGCAGAGTTTGCATTCTCTCTGTGACATCTGGCAAAAGTTTAAACGTCTGTGGCTCCAACTTCTTATGAAAAGTCACTTCAGTCAGTGCCCATACTGAAGAAGGGATCCAATTGGGTTCCACACAGAAGTCTAAGATGAGTGGATGAAAGCTGTGGGAGAAAAGTTTGTGCAGCAAAGCAGCGATTTTCCTCCTCTTTTAGAGTTTTGAAGGGCTGCGGCGTGTGTGTGAACGTGTGTGCGCATGTGTGTGTGTGAGAGTGCGCGTGTGTGCGCGTAGCTCTACATCTTGCCTCCCCCCTTGTCAAGGAGCTCCCCTGAGCTTCCCTCTCTGTGCTTTGGCACTAGAAGTCACCTCCTTTGGTGTTCGGCAGGCAGGTACACAACAGGAGCAGCTCTCTCTCTCTGAGCTGTTGAACTTTTCGGGAGGGGAAGAAAGGGAAGGGGAAGATTAAAAACAGCCCTGTGATGTGGAGTGCCGAGCTGCCTCCTGAGAATTCCTGGCATAATAATTTAAATGATCAAATGATACAGAGGAGACTTGTTAGCTGAGAAACAGCCTCCTAGTTGGCCCCATGGGCCCGGTGCTGCCGCGCATGCATTGCAAAACAGCTCCTCTGTTGTGCTAAAGAATCCCGCTCTTTTTTCTTTTTTTTACCCCCTTTTCAGGAGCAGACTTTTTCTACACTTTGCCTAGGTGTGTACTTGGGACTTAAGACTGTCACATATTCATGGCAGTCTTTTTGTCTTCTTTGCTGTTCATCAGCACGTGAGAAGACTGATTAGGTTTCTGTACATGTGAGGGGTCGGAACAGCACTTGTGTCATTAGGTCCAGCCTGTGAAATTTTCAAAGGCGTCTGAGTGGGGAAAGTCTAAGAGTCACTCTTTGGAAAGAAGTCTCAGTGGAATAGTCTGCCTCTGTTGAAAGTGCGATGCAGAAAACTCTGTAATGTGCTTTACAGGCAGCGCACACAGTAAAACAGCTATTTTGCTTTTTTTGAAAAGTAGGAGTGTATGGATATCGTGTGAATCTTAGGAGATCTTTCTACAGAGATTTGTTTGTGTCTGTTTTCACAGATCCAGCTCCCGTGCTGGAGGCCTCACACACCCTGGAGGAAAGGCTGCAGCATCTTCAGAGTTCGGCCCCCGACAGCGAGGCCCTGGTACGAGAGATCAGCGGGCACTGGAAGAAACACCTGGAGTGCCTTGAAAAGACAGGTCAGGCAGGAACCGTCTACATCGGGGAGCCTCCTACTTGATGTCTGTTTTTTTTTTTTTTTTTAAATTTGTGGCTGCTACTGTAAAGGTCTGACAGTGCTGGGAGGTTAATTTAAATGTACCAGGTCTCAGGAAGGCTGTGAATCTGCCAAAATATCTAGAGAAAAAATAAGATGTTTCAAATAAATTGTGAGTTCGTCTCCGATCACTTAGCTGACGTTGAGCTCATGTCAGCCTTTTTCCGTCCACACAGAGCCCTTAGAAGGCGCTCCGACAGTCTCGGGGGCGGCAGTGACAGAGGAGGCCCCAGAATCCAGCTCTCCAGCCTCCCTGATGACCCCCAACAGCACACCGGCTCCCGGGGCCCCAGGCTCTCCACAGGACCGAGCTGCTGGCCGAGGGTGAGAACCAGTGCCCCTCTCTCTGCATCTGACCATTGCTAGAGATTACTTTACATTTCCTAAATTTAAAGAGATGAATAAACAGCTTGTGCCTTGCGATACGAACCACTCCTTACAAGTCATTATTTTAGGCATGACATGAAAAAGGGAACAATATTCAACTTTACAGTATACAATAAAGCTTAAATGCTTCCATTTAGCTTGTCTTGGGGATGTTCTTGAATGTAGTGAGACATGTTCAACATCAACAATACTTAAAGGTTTTTAAAAAAAGAAACCATCAACAATACTTAAAGGTTTTTAAAAAAAGAAACCACAGCACGAATTTGCATAAAGATACAGCACACATCAGCTCCTTTTACATTTTAGTTTACACTCTGTAAATCTTTGTGAACTTTGTCTCACATGTGCTGATTATTGGCGGTAGAGGGGTGGGATGAATTTGTTTTCTAATAGATAATCAAACTGCACATTTTAGTTTTAAATGTGTGGCCACGCTGCGGTGAAGTAACTGACAGAGATGTTTTCTCTCAGGGAGGAGGAGGAGAGCGTCGATGTTAGTTTGGCTGACAGACTCTCAGAGGCCGAAGAGAAGATCAAGGTTCTGCATTCATGTAAGTGGTTTAAACACTGGCATGTACAGTAGCTGCTGAATTTCATTCCAACCTATTAAAGAACCAACATGTGTATAATTGCTGTATGGTGCCCCCTGCTGAAACACAGATGTCCCGCTGCTGCGTTGTTGATATAACTATAAGTTAAAACGAACATTTTAGAATGAAAAACCACTGTTACGCCACGTGAAACCATTTATCATCAGCTTTCAGTGAATTATGTGAGAGTTTGCAGTGTCTTTCTGTCGGTTATGTTTCAACCGACCTGTAGTTTACGTTTCAAAAAAATATATTATTGCGTCCCAAAATTATACTGGCAAATGAATTCAGTAATGTTGCTTTAAGGTCAAAGTTCAAGTGTTTTTTTTTTAAGTTAATATCTCACTTCCCCTGTCTGCCTCTCACCAGCTTTGGACACTGCACAGACAGAGCTGCTGGACCTGCGGTGTAAATACAACCAGGAGATGACGAACAAGTAAGAGTCTGCCTCAGATTTTACACTTTGTGTTTGCCTTACCATGTATTTCCAAACTTTTCTATACACGCCCCCTTCCCAAGCTTTGGTGGTTACACGTTGTCATCTCAGTGGCCTTCTCACTGGTGCTCATTGCAGCATTTTAAGTGCTGAAGGCGCTGTTCTTTATTTTGCCTGCATAAACTCATGTCCAGCGTAGAGCTGAGGAATGCCATTGTAAAGGCAGAGAGTGAGAGTGACTCAGCCACTAATGCAGGTCGATGAGAGAGGTCTGTGTTTGCCTTCACTGGCAGCTGGGCCTTGACAGCCCTCAAGAAGAATTGCTCCATTTAAAGATTGCTTCAGAAAACACTCTACCTTGTCCTGGTCTTTGAGCGCAATGTATCCACCGCACGCCTGAAATGAATCTGAGCTTGTATGAAGGATGTCGATAGACATTCAAAGTAAACACTCCTTTGTTTGGGTTGTGCTCCAGAGCACAGTCAGCCGCTGCTAATGGATTTTCTCCCAGGCTTAATCCATGGCACAATTGAACTGATGTTTCTAGACCCACTGCCATCCATTTTGTTGGATTGGACACATTTTCAGTTTGGCCTTACCTTTCGTGTGCAGCTACAGCTTGAATGAGCATCTCTGTTATGTGGTTTGTCATACAGCGTGTGTGTGTGTGTGTGTGTGTGTGTGTTGTCATGGTCACATTCCTCTGGGCTGGCTGTAGCGCCGCTGACCCCCGAGCTCCAGCTGCAGTTATCCCTTCCTGACCCTGAGCCTCTGAACACCGGCCGGCCTCTATTACTCTCACTGACTGTTTCCTCAATGTTGATAAGAAAGACTATTTGTCTGCTTCGGCTTGAGTAGCTGAGCAGGTAATCAATACAAAACATTTTCCGTACTGCACAAGTTCATTAAACGTGGAGCTGACACCTGTTAGTGTTTGCTGTCAGCAGGGCGCCATCTATCCTGGCCTTATTGATAGGACCGGGGCACGGCCGAGACCCTCTGAAACCAGGGCCGCACCACACAGCACTGATGACTACAGAGACCAAGAATAGGTTCGGTTTGAGTCTCAGTATCTGATTCTCCATCTCAGTGCAGAAATATTGGAGTATCTTTTTTTAAGGATTCTATTGGATCACTAATATTTCAGGTAATTATGCAGCCTGGTGTGAGACAATGGGAGCAGTTAAGTGCAAACATGAAAGAGAATGAAGGTTTGGCTCAATGTAGTTTGTTTAATGTGGATTAAAGAAGTTTAATATGTTCTTTGAACATTTTTTTTCTTTTGGTAGAAAGGAGTACTGTCTCCCGAAACTTGAGAAACCTATGTGCATATTTAAATCAATCACAGCATCCTCGTTAATTCATCCCTATCTACCTTTTGAAAACCAGGTCCCTCGTGTGCAAAATGAAACTGTTGAACTTCAAACAAACCTCATGAATAATCCCGCAGAGCTTCTGTTTAAATTAGACTACTCTGATTGTTAGATGTATGGAGGCAAGTTGGAGTTTAATCTCAACAGAGTTATGAGGATAAGAATCATACACACATCCTCTGGGTGGACTGTAGCTATGATCACACACAGGTCAGATACTGTTTCTAATGTTCTGCAGAAGAAATTTATATTTAACTTTTTCATAGAAATGACTGTTTTGGATGAGATTTTTCTTTACCACGATATTCCTGTGATTTTGGACAGTCTTTAAGGCAGCAAATTATCAGGAGTGTGTATGTAATCAGATTTCAGATGTTTTTCAAATCTGAACTTTGGGCTTTAATTCTTAACCAGTTAACTGTCAAAACCTGCCGGCGGGTTTGTAGTAACATTCCATAACTTATTAAATCATATTTTATCA
>JBAJHX010000076.1:3467787-3485596 GCA_037176925.1 Amniataba percoides | reverse complement strand
TATTAAATCATATTTTATCAATTTTCATTAGCATAAATTTATCACATAAAATCGCCCCGAGGATTAAGTGGTTAAGCTTTTTTAACTATTTTACACATTACGGTCAACATGGTGATGTGCTCTTTGTTGTCCTCATTTCGCTGTTAGACCTGATGTGCTGTTTCGGGGAAAAGCAGTTCTTCTCTGTATTCATTCAGCGTTAGTTAGTTATTATCAATGGAGGCACTGAAACAAAAACAGTACAGTGCAGTTTAACAGTAACTCCCATCTTAAATAATAGACCCAGAGCATTTCACTCAATGCATGCATACATCCCAGTGCACCCTATGCTGTATGAGTCAATACATTTTTACAACATTTACAAAAGTACAACATACTATTGTACCTCTGCCAGTTTTGTTTTACATTTGTTCACTTATTATAAGGTCTTGGTTCAAGGTTGTCAGCTATTTAGTTTTAGATTTCAAGATGGAGATTAAATAAATCTTTGGCCTGTCCTGCTTTCTTAAAGGATCATGTAATAGACAGAATGTGTAACAACAATCAGTCAGACTTTGTTAACCTGTTTGCTGTTTATCGAGGGCGAGAGTATCTCCTCAGTAATCCGGTGCTCCTCTGCCTGTGTGTGTGTGTGTGTGTGTGTTCCAGGGCAGAGGAGGTCGACGCCATCATGGCGAATCTTGAGAAAGCAAACCAGGTGAGTACAGCCTTCCTCTGCACTCCTCTGATTGAGATGCTCCTTCGTTAAGGTAATCATTCCTGTAATCAAGCCTTGGCTTTAATTAGACACCCTCCGTCCTGTGCGCCCCCCTTCCCTGCCTCCTTTCCCCCCTCCTTCCTTCCACTTCTACCTCCCCTCCCCTGAGTGTGTGATTAGCGAGTGTAAACCTGAGCCCCCGTCGGTGGGCGAGCTATGGCAGCACGGCTCCACTCAGCAGAGAACAGGAGACTGCCGAGCGCGACTGATGCGGGAGTGCCGAACGCCGGGGTTCTTAGTTATCTCACTGCCTTGATTGCTTCCTGTCCTGGTGATACCTCTTTTCTTCTGCTCCTTTCTTCTCCCCTCAGCTTTGCTCTCTCATGCTCTTTTTTTCTCACTCTGCTGCGCTCTGCCAGCAGCTCCCAGATAAATGTTCTCAAAATGAATCATTAATTAGCAGGCCGGGTGTGACAGAGCAGGTAAACAGTTTGGGGAATAAAGTGGGCTGACTAAACAGCCCCCTCAGCAGAATAAACTGGTGGCTGCACTCGTCCGCTCGCTCGGGCCCCTGCTCTGGTTTTTCCAGCTCGGCTCTAAAATTTCACAGCAAGGGCGCCTCTTTTGATTTATGTATGCGCTCTCACCTTGATCATCTCATTAGCCAATTGATGCGGCTGGTGTATGAAAACTAACGCTGTGATACCGTGTGTGTGTGTGTGTGTGTGTGTGCAGAGAGCGGAGATGGCCCACAGGGAAGTGGAGAGGCTAAAGGAGCAGTTAGCCAGTGGACAGAGTGCCACCACAGGGAGCTGCCATCCAGCAGAGGGCACTAGCAGGGTAAGAGTAATGTCTTCTGATCTGTGACATGTTTTTGCCACATCCAGGCAGAGGTGGAATGGAGCTATATTTAATTTAGTACCGCACTGAAGTACAGTTTTGAAATACATTGAGGTACATTACTTAATTACTTCCACTATACACTACATTGTACTTCTATTCCACTACCTTAAATTATTGTACATTTTTCTCATCTACATAACTATAGCTTTAGTGCAAAATTTACATACAAAACTGTGTACCGTATGATCAATTTGAGAGTATTATATATTGTTTGAATTAAAACTCCCAACAGTAATATATGATATATGTGATACAGTTTATTCCACTGTGACCCTTCAAGGACTGATATGGACATGATAAAAAAAGCTAAATAAAATGAATAACAGCAACACCCATTGCACAGTTCTGGACAGATACAAAACAATAAGAAAAATATTTAGTAATTATAAAAAGTGATGTACAGTATATTTACAATATGTACTAGAATTTTAAAACTGAACTATTTGATATTATTTTCACATTTGACAGTGCCTGGTCTAATCCTGTCTTTTAATTACTGTGTTTTAATCTAAAAAAGCACAAGCTAATAAAAGATAAGGTACCCTTATAAGATACTCTTCACCTTGGTCATTTATCATACATAGTTCAATGTCTTGAAACATAATCTTTAAATGTCTGTTTCAAAGGGCTATATGCAAAAGAAATGCTACGGTGACTTTAAAAAATGAAAATGCAGTTATGATTGCTTCCTCACCATCTTTGTTAAGTCACATTTTCTCACTTTTCAAGTGTCTGTATGATATCGACACTGCAGAGGTTGTGATTCACAGGCTGGCCTCTTACATTTTCTCCTCTCCTCACTCCTTTCATCACTTTTTTCCCCTCCCCCTCACACACTATTGTCACATTCTCACCCCGTCAGGAGAAGAATGAGAAGGGCGAGGTGTTGCCCTCCCAGCTGGAGGCCGCCTTACTGGCTAAAGACCGCGAAATCCTCCGCCTCCTTGAAAACATTCAGCGGCTGCAGTTCACACTGCAGGAAGTCCAGGAGACCTCGGCCAATCAGCTCCTTGAGCTCGAACGCCAGCTGGCCTACAAGACAGAAGCTATCGAGGTGAGCGTCTCTGACACATGAGAAGTGACGGAACATGGCGAACACCTCCTCAGTCCTCAGTGACTCTGATAACTAATGAGATTCTTATTAATACGAAATAAAACCTGCTGCTTCCGTTTTTCCATTTCAGAGATTAGAGGCTAAACTGCAATCCCAGATGGACTATGAAGAGATTAAAACTGAACTAAGGTGATCACTGTAGTGCAAACTGAATGTGTAAGTCATTAATAATAATGTGAATTTAAATAAAGTCAAATGACTTTCTCTGCATGTTTGTCTCTGCCCGTAGTATCCTGAAGGTAATGAAGCTGGCTTCAGCGAATGGCAGCTCCTCCCAGGTATACACACTCGTACACGCATATTGTTCACGCAGAAGTTTTAAACAGACGAGTCTTTCTCTTACCAAAATAGACCTTTGGTTTCCTCTTAATGTTCTCTCGCTGTCAGGGAAGAAAAACAACAGGAGTGCCATTGAATGCTTCACTGATCGTCATCCATTATAAGGATATCTACAGCCACTGTAATTGATTAATCGAAAATTAACAGCTTTTGTGTATGTGTGTGTGTGTGTGTGTGTATAGGATTCTTCCAAGGCTGCAGAGGCTCTTCTGCTGGATAAAGAGGCCTTTCTTCCGACTCACAAATACCTGGTGGATAAGGCCCGCATTTTGCACAGCATTGGTAAAATAAATGTCTCTCATGTTTCATTCTCTGTCTATAAAACCTGGTTTAAATAGTTTACCGTAAGATTATTAAGGAGAGGCAGTGAGGTTTTTTCATTTTGTGAAACCCCCCCATAGTTTACTGATTGCTTGGTACTCACTGGTCAGGCCTGATCAATTCTTGAGTCTGTGCTGAGACTTAAATCTCTTTGCATAAACTGAGCCTATAAAATGTAGGTTTTGCAAGGCTGGAAATAAAGAAACAAATAGAAATGAAGTGAGTTAAGTCATTAAATATCGTTACCAGCTAGATTACTGTTGGTCAGTTTGATTACACTCGTGCTGTGTGAGTCAGATACGAGCTCGGCCGTCTGCTTTCCATCACCAGATGACGACCAGTCTGAGGATGCAGGCAGGGAGACGGGCAGGCCGCCCGCCTCTGACTCGTCCTCCTCCCAGGCGGACGGCCGTGCCTCCCCCAGCCCGGGCCCCCCCCTGGACAGCTCCTCTTCCAGCCACGATCTACCCCGTCCCTTCTCCGTGTCTCCGTGCTCCGGGGACAGACTGTCAGGGGACCACATCCTTCACAAGCAGCTCCTCTCTCCACACTTTAAAAAGGAGGGTCTCATGGCTTTTCCCACCGCCCTCTATGCAGCCAAGGTCGCTCTCATGTCAGCCACTCAAGGCTCCGTGGGGACGGGCAGCGTCGACGCTGGCTTGCCGAGCGACCAGTCAGAAAGCGGCAGCTCGACCGCAGGAGACGAGGACCAACTGGACACTGCAGAGATCGCCTTCCAGGTGAAGGAGCAGCTGCTGAAGCATAACATTGGCCAGCGTGTGTTTGGCCACTACGTGCTGGGCCTCTCCCAGGGCTCGGTCAGTGAGATCCTGGCAAGACCCAAACCCTGGAGGAAGCTGACTGTGAAAGGCAAAGAACCTTTCATTAAGATGAAGCAGTTCCTCTCTGATGAGCAGAACATCCTGGCACTCAGGACTATTCAGGTCCGCCAGAGAGGTGAGTGGAAAAGACGATGACCTGACAGAACATTTTAGAAAAACATGCAGGTTATTTGTTTTCGGAGGCTGGCCAATTGCGACATATCGATACATATATATATACACACACATATATATGTCCTTACACAGAGCCAACAAGGGAAGCAGCATGAGCAAGCATGGCCTCCATATTCTGTCAAACACTGGTTTGGAAGTGTCAACGAATGTTTGAAATGTCATTCATATTCTTCCACTGCGGTGCCAGAAGAGTCTTGTGGTATTTTATTCAAAACCAACAATGGATTAATCTGAATATTACGTGTAATGTACTCCTGTTGGAGAAACTGCAGCGGTTCAGCCGTTTCAGGAAATGATCGAGCCAGCTCTAAATTGGAAAGTAGGTCTTTATGACCCCATTGTTTAAAGATTTACATCTTGAGTAGGAATTAATGGACTTGGTTTTGGTCATTTAATGGGATTTGTTGACAATAAAAGAAATACAGAACAATGCCAGCTTTATGTACAGAAGGTTTAAAGTTGAATCAAAAAGCTGTTCTGCAGAGTTTCTTTTGTTTTCTATAGAAAATAGATGGTTTGGTTATTATGGTTAAACAGGTGCTGCCAGAAAAAGAACTAGGGTGTTACAGAAAAAGTTATTTTGAGAGGGATTTGCAAGTGTATGAAGCTACGATGTACAGATACATTTTTAGAGCACATGTATCCATGCCGTCTGGAGTTGATGGCTTAGCTTCTGGACCTGGGTGCGTTTAAATCTTCTAATCTACTTGGACCTCATCCTTGACTTCTTCGCGGCTTCCTCTGCCATGTTTGTAGTGTTACTTTTAAACTTTGTTTTCTCCCTAGATTCACAGCTTTTGAAAGTTGAGCTTCCCGTATACTGCAACCTCAGACAGCACGCGCTCAAAGGCAGCCATTGATCTACCAGTCAAAAGCAAAGCCTTGGAACTGCTCTCTGATCAACCATCCCACTCACCCCCCTCCCCTCTCCTCTCTCTCTCCCTCTCTCTCTATCTCTTTCTGTTACCCTCTGTGGCAGGGAGCATCACTCCGCGCATCCGAACTCCTGAAACTGGGTCAGACGACGCCATTAGGAATATCCTGGAGCAGGCCAAGAAGGAGATCCAGTCCCAGAGGGGAGGTGAGGATGGTGCTGCGAGTCATAAGTTACAGTTAAAAGCCACATTGATCGATTTTGTTTTATTGACAATGATGTTTACTGTTTTTATTTTGAATTTCCATCATGATCTTATTGCATCTAAATTGGGAAGTGGATTTAAGAATGCATCAGTGTCAGCGTGTGGGTCTTTCTTATTTAGGCGACGGCAAGTCATCTCTGAGCAGCTCTTCAGGCAGAAGCAGTAACGGGGCGGGCAGCTCCGATGAAACCATAAAGAGCATCCTAGAACAGGCCAGGAGGGAGATGGAGGCCCAGCAGCAGGCCCTGATGGAGATGGAGGCCTGCGGGAGAGCCCCGGCTGTGAGTTCAGGAGCTCAGGTAGAGCGTCTGGGGCCCCCCGAGCGTTCCAGGGGCCTGCCTGTACCCATCTCCATCAAACAGGAGGAAGGTGGCTGCGTCACAGTCTGCATGGCCAACTCCATCAGCAGCCCCCAGACGCCCCTGAGCGTCCTCTCTCCGGCCGCCTTCGTCCAGAACATCATCCGCAAAGTCAAATCAGAGATCGGTGAAGCTGGCACCTACTTCGACCAGCACTGGTCTCAGGAGAGGGGCTCAATGGTGCTCGGTGGCGGAAGCAGCTCCCGGCCCTTCAATTCAGTGTCTCCCTCCTTGTCCTCCTCCTCTTCCGGACCCTCCACCTTGCCCCGGCCCTGGCCCCGTCTGGAGAATGGTGAGTGTCTCCCCAACAGCGAGGAGGCCTCTGCTGCTGAGGACGAGCTTGGGCTGGGCCGACCGGTGGAGGTGAAAGTGGAGTCAGACACGTCGGTGAGTGGGGAGTCTCCTGGGCCCGGACCCGGAAGGCTCTCCTACTACCCTGCATACATCCCCCGGGCCCTCAAGCCCACCGTGCCGCCCCTGACTCCGGAGCAGTACGAGATGTACATGTACAGAGAGGTGGACACCATTGAGCTGACCAGGCAGGTGAAGGAGAAGCTGGCAAAGAACGGCATCTGTCAGAGGATCTTTGGAGAAAAGGTGAGAATTCGTTCTTTCCTACACAGTCAATCCTACTAATGATGAGTCTTTTCTTACTGTGAGAAACCGAGAGAGTATGAGAAAAATTACAGTGCACTAAAATATAATATTCATTTTGGTGTATTAAACTGAATATTAACATTTTCATAGGTTTTAATGATAATACAGCTTTCAGGCAGATTTTGCTCTCTTTTTGTTAAACATTACATAAAAGGATGATATCATAAAGATATAATTATTTTTAGGTTTAAAGGAGAACACAATTCAATTTGCAAACTAAGTTTTGTTTAAAAAGCTGTTCCTTTAGTCTGTCCTAACTGACGAGAAAAGCAGAAAGATGCAGCTCTGCAGATGGTGAACGGAAGATTTGTTTCGTGAAGGCACTGACACAGTGCGGTGGAAAGCCATTTGTTTTTCCCCTGTACTGCCTATTTGTACATGTAATATTGACTAAGGTAATCTGACTAAACACAAAACGCATTTTTATTATTCATCCAAGGAACAAAGTATTCCAACAATCAAATCATCCATGTGTAAAAGTAATTGTCCCCTTTGAATGTAATAATAGACTGCACCAATTTAGCAGCCCAACACTTATAATTTGATCAGTATTTCACTTCGCTGTGGGAGAATTGTAACCTGGTCTTTAGGCAGAAAGCAACGTTTAGATCACTTCAAGTAAGAGTTCACATCAGGTAGTGATCAAAACTTTATCGTTTATCACACAACATCTCGGATCTTCTTCTGTTTCTGTGGTTTGGATTTTTAACTCGTGGCTCATGGACAGATGACTGAACTCTTAGAATATTCTGGCTCTTCTTAATAATAGCAAGTCAACAACCGTCCTCCAACCGACTGTTGGAGTGATAATCATATTACACAGCCTAAATGTCTTTGGATGTTGTGCTGTAATCTTTCGTGTCTTCCCGGGTGAGCTGTCATTGCTCAAGTTTTACCACACCGCAGCATCCTCCGTGTAGATTACCCTCGCTGTGGTGTAAGCATTTCCAGAATCACAGATTTCAACATGTTATCTCTTCTGGCATTTCCTTCATGGCTTCAGTGTACTTGTAGGGAATCTGGTGGCCATTAGCTGACTTCAAGTTATAAACTGTCTGTCTGTGTTTTATCATCTGAATGTAGTTTTAAATGGATGATATCAGTGTGTGACACATTTGTTCCTTAAATGAAGAAGTCATAATTTTAACGTTATCCTTATGTCAAATGTTACATTTTACCAAGAAATTGTAGACCTGTTCACTGTGACAAATAAACAGCAAAATGATAAACCAGAAAAGAAGAAATATGCATTCACAGCACCGTATTTTATTTGCATTTATTCCTGAAATGAGCGTCTGCATGTTGTGTGTCAGTTTTGTTCAGCCCCAGAAAATATGCCTTTATTTCCAGAAAATCCCTCTGGGTGTCTTACTAGTTGCCTTTGTTATTTGTCACAGTTCATCCTCTGTGGAGTAGATAACACATTTAGGTTTCATGGTGGAGACTTTACATTTTACTGATCTTCATTTCTCAATTCTCTAGCTTGGGCCTTTACGTGAGAGGTATTCATATTTGTAAATACATGACTGTCGATTTGATTTGTAAAATATCTTTAAACTGAGATCTACATAAGTTGAAGACCGCTTAGCAGTTTTATTTAAACATATTTTTCAGGCACATTCAGGTGTGTGTTGAGATTTTATTCATTTGTGGAATAAGGTGAAGAAAGAAAAATGTAACTCTTTTTAAACTATTTTCTGTTGGTTTTTAACCATTCATATTCTCTTAGTGAATTAATGATGGTAATCACACTGTGGCTGTTAAAAATGAGTAGCGCTCTGCTCCATCATAGATTGTACTGATGTATTCAAATCAGTTCAGCTCAACATGAAAATTCATAGTGTGTTGGTTCCCTCTAGTGGTTGTTTGCTAAAAGTTTTTTTTTTCCAAGAGCGATCAGATTTCTTTCTTTTATAATAATAATTTGGAAAATACATAATTGTCTCTGCGTATAGTTAGTATTGTCACAGATAGTGTTTGTAGTCAATAGAAATATTAACCTGTATCATGTGGCACAGGTGCTGGGGCTTTCTCAGGGCAGCGTGAGCGACATGCTGTCTCGGCCCAAACCCTGGAGCAAGCTGACCCAGAAAGGCAGGGAGCCCTTCATCCGCATGCAGCTGTGGTTACTGGATCAGCTTGGCCAGAGCCTCAGCCAGCCCCCGAACCAGGCCCACGCTCAGGGTGAGACTGCAGTTCATACACACTCACATCAACAGAATCACACTGGAGATGCTTTAATGGCATATTCAACACAAAATGCTCATTTAGAGAAAGCAAAAAAGTAGGATTTAATTATAACGAATCATATGATTATTTATTAGAATATTGGTATTATAATAATATCATAATATTGTAGCCGTTTTTGCTCCAACACAGTGGGACTTCTGCCATGGTTACTTCTAGGCTATAGGTTTACTCTTTTGTCCTGTTTATCCCCCAGAAAAAAGCCCAGTGATGGCCCAGTCATCGCCCTCCCCACCTCCCAGCCCAGCAGAGAGCCACCCAAGTCCTCTTGTTGAGCCTGTCAGCCTCTCCCTGGAGAGCAGCAAGGAGAACCAGCAGCCTGAGAGCCTGGGCCTCGGGTTGCCGCCCCACTCAGATGGAGGGAAATCCACTCCCAGCCTCATGTCCCTGCACCAGCCCACAAACCCACTGGGTATCCAGGAACTGGTGGCCATGTCTCCTGAGCTGGACACCTACGCCATTACCAAGAAGGTCAAGGAGGTGCTGACAGACAACAACCTCGGTGGGTCTGAGTTCACACTGTGGGGATAAACAGGCACTACATGTGAATGCAGACACAGGGCACAGGTCCTATTAACATTGTATGTGTTTGTCTCCCACAGGCCAGCGTCTTTTCGGGGAGACCATCCTGGGTCTGACTCAAGGCTCGGTCTCTGACCTGCTCTCCAGACCCAAACCTTGGCACAAACTCAGCCTGAAAGGCAGGGAGCCGTTTGTCCGCATGCAGCTGTGGCTCAACGATCCTCACAATGTAGACAAACTGAGGGCTATGAAGAAGATGGAGAAGAAAGGTGAGGACTTAGAGTATATACTGTCAGACTTTTCAGAACAAGTTTGAGAGATTGTTGGTGTTTTGTCATGCCCTCACGCTGGATATCACCGTCTTCCCTCCAGCCTATCTGAAAAGGCGGTACGGGCTGCTGAGCACCGGCTCGGACAGCGACTCGCCCAGCACCCGCTCCGAGTGTGTGAGTCCGGCCCTGGTCTCGCTGGACCTGTGCCCCTACAGCCAGGTGAAGAAGCCTCGGGTGGTGCTGGGAGCTGAGGAGAAAGATGCCCTGAGGAAGGCCTACCTCCTGGAGCCCTACCCCTCTCAGAACACCATCGAGATACTGGCCTCCCAGCTCAAGCTCAAAACCAACACCGTCATCAACTGGTTCCATAACTACAGGCCAGTCCCATGACCTTTGTGATCTTATCTAATAACTTCCTCTGCTGTTAACATTCCTCCTGTGCATTTTGCTTTAAGCTGCAACTGAATACCTGAAATGTAAAAGCTCACAGAAATATTTGGAGTGTTCGCCTCCGAGTCACTGTCTAACAGCAGCGTTTGTTTGCAGGTCCAGGATGCGACGGGAGGTGCTGATGGAGGGTCTGCCAGACAATGACACGGATGCTGAACACCACAGCTACTCCCCCTCAGTGACACGGAGCCCCCACTCTGATGGAGAGGACAGGAGGCTGCAGCAGCCCTCAGGACGCATCCCCTCCAGCCTCCCTCTTGGTGCCAACACCACACTGCCTCATGTCAAACAGGAGGCAACAGACAGGGAAGACGAGGGGGAGGAGGGCCGGGAGGGCTCCATGAAACCATCGAGAGTTCAGTGTTTTTCCACATCAGTGCAGGTCCCGCAGTTGAAAAGCGAACAAGAGGACTCCATCGCTGGCTGCCGCGAGCCCCACTTGGCTGGCCAGAGCCTGAGGCAGGAAGAGGGGGTGAGCGGCCAGGCTCAGGGGCTCTACCATGTGGCGGTGTCCATAGACGGTCCACAGAGGACCAACCAGTCCAGGCACGAAGGGGAAGACTCCGGAAAGTCTCCGATTGACCCGGTCAGCTTCAAGGCTTCATCAGAGCCCTGCCGCAGCAGTCTGGAGGTCTCGCTCAACTCCCCCTCTGCCGCGTCCTCGCCTGGCCTCATGATGTCAGTCTCCCCCGTACCCTCGTCTTCTGCTCCCATTTCGCCCTCGCTGCCCAATCCGCCCTCGACGAGCACCAATCACAGCCTGGACCCTAACCCGCTCCCTCCCTTCCAGAGCCCCAAACTAAACAGAAGCACTCAGAGACGCAATGAGAAAATGGCCAACCTCAATAACATCATCCACAGGCTAGAGCGAGCGGCCAATCGAGAAGAAACACTGGAATGGGAGTTTTAAGTCCACTTTTACTCGTATTTAGTCCTGATGACCCTCGCGGCACACAGGAGAGTCTCAGATAGAAGCTTCATGAAGACTTGGAACGGAGCCTGGCTCCTGAAGGCCTGTCCTCAAAGACTGAACTCGTAGGAAATGAGAACACTGAGCTCAACATATGGCTGAATTCCCTACAAGGACTTAAAGAGTTGAAAAAATTTATAATTGTGTATTTGTTTTGTTTTGTTTTGATAATGCATACTACTTTGAAATATATGTGACAGCACTAGCTGTTGTTTTACCTATTGGACTTGACATGAAGACTTTTGCAGCTATGGTGTCATAAAATGTACACTGAAGTTCTGTAGATTGCCACTGGGTGAGATTAAAAAAAGACCCCTGTCTTAAGCCATTAAAAGCACTATAACTATTTGAAAAGAGACATTGACCAAATTTGCTACTTTTTGAATAGCAATTTTTCAGATTTTGTCTGTAAGACTGGACAGTTTAAGTCAAGTAACATAAAATCCTATTACTGACTGAGGGATAGTCCTTTATGACTCTAAATATTCAACATCTTGTATGTACTTAGTTTCTTGGTGATATGTTTTGAAATATTTGTAACTCACACGTATAAAATGTGGTTGTACATGTTGTAGAATTGTCTGCAATAGCCTTCTCTAAACCTGATGTAGCATGGTACTCACCTGACCCTGTTATCCTCTGTAGTTAGTCACCTGTGATTATACTTGAGCGAAAACAAGAGAAAAAAAAAGTTGAAAACCCTGCAAAAAATAAGAAAAAAGGAAACGTTAAATCTAATGAGTAGAGTACTTTTAGTGTTTTGTTTTCTTTTTTCTTTGGATAATCCTTGAGGTTTACAGTTTAGGGCCCTTGTGCTTTTGGTAGTAAGTGAAACATTCACTACGCAGGAGCACAGTTTACATGATTTCTTTCAGACTTACCTCTCTGACCCTCTAAGGCACTGGTTCTCAGACTGTAACAGGCCAAGACACAGGACACCTGGTTTACCTCAGATTATGTTGATGCACATCATGCTATGACCATGCGTTTCATTCTTACACATAAACATGACCCACACTTATTTGAATCGGTGGAGGGGAAAGTACTCTTGTGTCATGCCTCAGGCGTGTGGAGATCAAAACGTGAACCAAGTGGCGAGCTTTAATGAGCAAAATCTGTCTTTTTACAAAGAATATGCTGCTGTTTGAAGAGATAAGGAGCTGATCATTCCTTTATATGTGTGTGTATTATGATGCTCCTCACAGGTATCACTTGATCGAGTGCACTTTCTCAAAATGGGTCATTTGCTGTAGCTTGAATAATGTGCACTTGATCAAACACCTCAGCCTCCGAGCACCGAGATGTTGTTTAAGTGGGCAGTTTGATATAAGGTTGCCGCGAGCAACACTACGGTGCTGTCAGTCGATCTCCGTTGGGGCTGAAGCTCACAGTATGTGAGAGCATGATACGGTACGACCTCTCATCAACACGAATCAACATCCAATCTGTAAGTACGCTATATTCAAGGACACAAAGGTTACAGGTATCCCCTCATATTATCTTTGACCACTTGTGTATTGTGTCTGTAGAAGTTTCTTTGTCATGCTTGCAAGATGTTCTTTATGTATTTTGCCTCTATTTTATACTCAGAACAGTTAACTAGATATTCAATACCTCGTGTATGAACTACTTACAGCACTTAGATTTTGATAATTGTGAGGACTCAAGAAAATTTCAAATATCAACATTATCCTAACTTAGTGTCCACAAGTCTTTGCCTTTACTGTATCGTTGAAGTTGGTAGTAAACACTTGCACATGTCTACATAGTTCAGAAGACTTGGATTGTATTATGTAGAGATATATATTACACGATTACTAAAAAAAAAAATTATCTTACATTCTTGGAACAAAATGTGCTGATTATATTGAAATAGAGTGTACAGATTTAATAAACCAAACCCATTCAAGCCAGTTCTGGTCTGGCAAGCTTGCCCACATTTTAGACCTTCTCTCAGGGTAGTCTTGCTTTTAAAAGCTTTACTGAAACAGTTGCTCTCATCAGTGGTGGTGACTATGATAAACATTATGTGGTGTAGAGAATGACTCCGTTATATATTAAATGGACCCGTGGAAGTTGTGTGTGTGTATATGGGAAATGCAACTTTCACAGAAAGTGGTGGTTTGTCAGAGAGCTGTTGCTGTTTTGTAATTCATTACACAGATGTGTCAAAGTACAGTGCAGATTGGAACAACCAGGATGAGGCTAATGGGTTGCATTTTTGAGATCAGTAGACTTTGCTCTCTAAATACTGTTTTTTTGTTTTCTCTTGGAGCCACAGAAGATTTTTTCTCTGGTTTTCGTACCACCATTTTTGTGCATAATATACTGTATGATTAGAAGTGGCATTTCTTATGTGAAATTTTCATTGTCTGTCATGGTAACATGGACATATGACTGAAAAAGAAATGTATTTACCCAGACCATTATCTCTTCATGTAAAGCCCATCTCATTGTTTTGCATGCAAATCCATTCTGGTCACATGACAAGGGATAGACTGTGTTTTTGTGTTGTTGTTCTTGCACAGGGACATTGAATCAGCACTTAATGTCTTTTTACATTAGTGAAGTCCATGCATGGTGCAGCTGATAAATTTGGCTCTCACATAGTCATCACAATCCTGTCAAATCAGAACCCAGTAACAACCAATAATATGACTTCCAATTAGATATTTAAACCCAGATTATTTTGTGCCATATCATATGCCTCATACATGATCCTCACAGGAGTAATGCCTTGTGGTAAAGTGTGATTTAAGAGGGGTGTAGGGTTTACTGTGAACCAGTTCAGAAAAAAGCAAAGCTTTTTTAGTAAAGAAAGCCCTACACATTGGATGGTTTTATTTTATAAATTGACATTAGTCACTAAATATTGAGGTAATTGGTCAGCAAAATTTGAATGATTGCATTCAGAGATGTTAATATAGAAACAATCGTTACAACTCTGACACCAGGGTTTGTCACAAAGAAAAAAAATTCTCATTTAAAGTCAGCTGTGAGCCAGTAAAGAGAAGTGTCCTGCAGGCTTAAATTACTGTCTAATGCCTCACGTGTTATTAAATGTTAAAGAATGGACAAAGGTATGCCAATCGTCCTGGAATTGAATTTGCATATGTAAGCCATCATTCAATACATAATTGTTTAAGATCCTGCTGTGTCGAGTTTTTATTTCTTCATGGTGGGGAGGGATGACCACCCACTGTACAGATGAAAGCACACAAATGCATACATTTATAAGAGCTCAGTACCTACAGCAGCATTATCCTCAACCTTCAGCTTCTATGAAACATTCAGTTCACTTCCACGGTGAGCTCATTGAGAAAGATCCCAATACTTCCTCTCTCTGATCAACTCTGCATAATCCGTATTATTATTATTATTATTATTATTATTATTATTATTATTATTATTATTAAGTTAGTTATTATTATATCGGGTTAGTTGTGCAGTCAGTGTTTACATGGTCGTACCGCATGGTGTATGTATGTGTGTGTGTGAGAGAGCGAGCCAGCCCCTCCCCGCCCACAGCGTCGCTCTCAGCGCGCTGACGTCACGCGCCCACGTAAGTTTATCGGGCTGGAGGCTTCGCGGCGATGGCGACGACGGCTCGGTGCAGGAGAGGGACGCAGTGAAGCTGGCCTCGGCTCGGATATGACTCATGTTTGTTTGATCGAGGTTTATTTGCTGCTCACCATCTGCGCGGGCCTCGGATGAATCTTCGGCCCCGGACTTCTCGCCGCTCCTCTCCGTGGTGAGTCCGCCGGCGGCCGCGGTCGTTGCTCGGTGTGTTTTGACAGAGGCCTCCGCTCCGGGTTCCGCCCTCCATCTCATAACAACAAAAACATTAGCCGCGCTAGCTCGGCCGGCTAATGTTAGCCAGACAGCTTACTGCCTGCTCTGTGGCCATCAATGCCAAACACCGAGCACCGTGAGACTGCAGCACGGCAGCAGGCTGCTCTCTGCTAAAGCTTCATGTCCACTGTGGACCAAGAGTTAAGTCGCTAACATTACTTTATGGACGGGCTGCTCTCGGTTAGCTAGCTGCAGGCGGTCTAATGTTACCCAAAGTAAAAACATTGATGTTAACGCCGGACAGCTTCTCATTTTAGTCCTTTAGTTATGGTTATTTATCTGTTTGACCACCGTGTTAGCTTCAGACAGGCTAGCTGCTGGCTCTCGGCAGTAAACAGAGATGTTAACATTGTGTAGCAGAGCTCTTTTTTGCAAACACCAAGATCAGAAAGATCAGATTAATCGCAGTTTGGCTCTGAGCTCGACTGAAGTTTATTATTAATTACTAATGTTCAGCTCATCAGTAATCGCCAGCTAGCGTTAAATACGACTGAAGAGTGTAGCTTGTGTTATCAAGCCTTTAGAAAAGTGAAACCATCAGAATCAGGATTATTGCCAAATAGGTTCACACGTACAAGTTAATCTGTTGGTAAAAAAATATAAACATAGTAAGCATAAATTAAAAGAAAGATGAACGCAAGTACCTAAAAGCGTAAGTTAAATCAAATATAAAACTGATCATTTTATAGATTAGGCAGTAGTATAGAAAATATGAAATGAATATAATTTGTGTAATATGACTGAAGCGCACAGGTGGTGCAGGAAGGTTAAATTAAATACCCCAACGTGTACAAAGCTCAAAGTATTAACTTTATATGATATTTACATGTGCAAAGATATAGTCAAGACATATGTGTGTTAATCTTTGTGTTGGTTTTGCCTTTAACATTAACAATAACAATGTATTAACATATGAAGTTTAACCCACATGTTCACTTTTATTTATATGAACCCTTCCCCTCATTGTGTCCCTGTGCTGTCAGTCAGTGTTTGTGTGTTAGCTGATATCAGTGAGATTTGCTTGATAACGTAGCAGGCTAAGATGCATGGTGGCCTGTCACGGGACAGGAGTAACGTTAAGGCTCTAAGGGGCTTAGCCTTCCCTGTGTGACTCTAAACTCAGACCCAGACTGAGCTGTATCCCTGGGTCATGAGCCCGCTGCTGTAAACAGAGCCCTGTGTGTGTGTGTGTGTGTGTGTGTGTGCGTGCATGTGGTGGGGGGCAGATATGGTTTATCAGGTAGCAGCAGCAGTAAAAGTTGGACTCCTCAGTCAGTGAGGTAATGACCTGCCCTGACTGCTCCTCAGCGATCAGTGCTCAGCTCCTGGTCTGTCCCTGGTGCAGAGACGGGGTCTGTTTTGGTTTTGTTTCCCATCCTTAAACATCTTAAATGATCCTTAGAAGGTGTGTTGAGGTCCTGCTCGTTCGCTGACCTTCTCAGATCACATTTCAGTCTCTGCAAGGGTTGATGACCTTTGCAACTATTTGTGGGCCTGCATCCTGAGAGCTCCCAAACAGGTCGCCTGTTTTGAAAAGAGATGTTAGCTGATATCACTTTGAGAATAATTGTTGTGAAGGTAGTTTAACATTACCTGAACTAAAAAGCTGTTTCATCTGCACTTTGCAGGAGGTTGATACCAGCCACCACTGACGTGGAGGTCTTGGCTCAGTTGAATGTGATAAGCCATTCAGGGCAATTATTTTTTTTGCGTGTTTTAACCACAAATACTTACATGCACACTCTGCCATACATCTACCTTAGCCTCCCTCAGGGTGTTTTTCAAGACACAATTTAAAAGTGATATTATATATGAATTGGGTGTTCTTGTTTATGTCCAAACTTGAACACAAGACGACCAGTTTGTGTGATTGAAACAAGTCCCTATGCAGTAGGGACAGGGCCTATGCACAGGCTGTAGACTCTGTGCTTCAAGATCCAGTTGATTTTTTTTTTCCATCCCGCAGCTGAGTTTAAGTGGTATCTCTGAGCTCACATGCAAGCCGCTGTGACCACCAGCACAGCTATATTTGCAAGGGAATCAAAAGAGCTTCTGTAGCCTGCATGTCTTAGTGAAAAAGTCTGCTGTTTGCATGATATAGACAACATTTGTAAGGAAAAGCAATGCTCATTATTCAGGTACATGTTTGCCTTCATTCCCACAGATTTCCATGTCTGTCTTGTGAGAGTTTCCAAACAGGATCATCAGGACTGCTCATCGTCTGTTACTGATTGTCCGTGGTAAGTCTAAAACATCTATAGCTTTACTGTTCTGAGCCATTTAAACCATCTGCTGTTTCTTTCACTGTGGCTGTCGGGACATTTACCCCTCTCTGCTCCATTTGATGCAGTTGACTGAATATAAGCTTTCCTGGAGGCCTGAATCCTGCTGCTGCTGGCCAAACCTTCTCTTGTTGTGCCATTTCATGTTGAATTGATTTGCTATTGAACGTTGTGAACATGACTGCCCAACCAGAGGCTCACGATCTCCTGGTCGATTGTGGGCTACAGTCGGTTCCTTCCCTAGACCCATCCCTGAGAAAGTATTTACACATACTGATTCTTGCGTACAGCATCTCAAATACAATGGCCGAGCAGTTAGACCAGCCTTCATAATCCAGTTCCCTGCAACGTTTCACTTGTGAGCACCTTTACAGTCTGTCCACATGCAGTCTAGTTTTGTCCAGCAAAAGTACTGCAAACGAATATGGGGAATTGAAATGTAACAAAACACGTTGACTCTCTATTAGGGATATTACAGGCTGTAGTTGTTGCCCTAACCTATTGCCCTCCGGGGTGAACACATATTTACATTCTAGGATATTTTAGGACTCTAACCTAATGCATGATTAATTTGTCATTTATTTTGGATATCTCAGAATGTTCATGTTTTATGAATTAAAGTGGCTGGATAAAATGGTGGCCTACTGATTTGAAAAACCCTTCAAACTT